>CAUYON010022426.1:0-31607 GCA_963573935.1 Arctocebus calabarensis | reverse complement strand
GTGTGTCATACAGGTGCTTTGCTTCTTAATGTTTCAGCACAAATATTTCCATTGTGAATATACCATAGCTAGAATTTAACAATTTGGAGAAAAATGGATGATTTATAAGAAAAGAAATCAGATTCTATATTAATTACCAATACTAACGCAAACATCCTGAGCATTTTGGTGTACTTTTTTTTCTTTTTTCCCTCCACATCTCTCTCTCTCTCTCTTTTTCTCTCTTTTTTTTTTTCGTTTTTGGGGGTGGGACCAGGTTTGAACCCACCATCTCTGGTATATGGGGCTGGCACCGGTGCCCTACTCCTTTGAGCCACAGGAGCTGCCCCACATATGTCTCTTTTTATTCATAATTGCCATCTTTAGACCCACATGAACATTGAATACAGATAATATTAATAAAATTACATTGGTATAATGCATTGAGATGGCATTCTCTGTGAGTTCTGGGACACTTGGTTGGTAGAACAGAAGAGATTTTATTTCAAGGTTTGGTCTATGGCAAGAGAATCAGGCATAGAGGGTAGCTTTCCAATGCCTCTCCTCCTGATCCCATTCCTTCTCCAGCACATCCACACAATCCCTCAGACCCAAGCGACTGAGTTTTCACCTATTGAAACTGTCACCTATAAGATAAGGCAATGCCATAATATTTCCAGACCAAAACTATGAGAGTTTAGTGCTCTCCAATCTCTGTTGGCCAAACCCTAAACAGTGTCCTGCTGAGATACATTGGTGCTGTGAGATAAAGAAAAATGTGGTACTTACCAAATGCCCACCCCTATTTTGAACCAAGTGGAAGAGTTGTCAAAACATTTACAGGAGAAACTTTACATAGAAGCCCAGATTACCCACTCTTGTCACATACCATGATCAGCCTCATAGACCCCAAATGAGGCAGACTGGAAACACCTGCCCCTGTGGCATGATGATGCCAGGTCATGAGACAAACAACTACAGTCTGTCTTTATGTCAAATTTTGACAGTTGTCACCAAAAATGTTTTGCACTGATTCTGATTTTTCAAACTGCTGAATTAACAAGCAAGTAGTTATGATTACTGAGATTTTTGTCACCCCCTTGTGCCCAAAATAAGTGCCTGGCTTCCTACCCCTTACCCCAGCCTCACAACTGAGGATTTTATTGCCGCAAGAAGGAACCTGTACAAGGAAAAAGGAGGAAGATGCAAGGAGCCATGGTGAGTAAACATGTAAATAATCCTTAATATATGTTGATTGTGAACATAATTAATTGCTGTAGGTACTACATAGATAATATTGAAAACAAAGTTGAATTAAAATGCTGCAAAGTAATGCCATAAAAGATACAAAGAGAATAAAAATTATCATGATACTGCTTAACTTTACATTTTATTAATTTATTAATAAATATTATTTATTGTGTCCAACCACTAAAAGAAGGAAGATAAATTCCAGTTGAAGAAAAAAGTACAGATGGGTGAACAGAAAAAATCTGATGATTATAATTAAAGGCAGGAAAGAAAAGCAAAGAGGTAAAAGAAATGCATGGAAAATAGAAAGCATAAAAACATTGTAGAAATAAGTCCAGGGAAGACAGACCTCTGTGAAGTCAAGTAATGTATAATGATTGATGTAATCCTTGTTGATAGTGATTTCTTTCTTTCTTTTTTTTTTTTAATTAAAGACAGAGTCTCACTTTGACACCCTTGGTAGAGTCCTGTGGCAGCTAGTGATTTCTTTCAGGATGTATTTGTATTGTATTGTGGCCTGAAAAGTTACCAGAGAGTCAGCAGCTTAAAATATTTACATATTTATAGCTCACAATATCCGTGGGTCAAGAGTCTGGGCCTTGAGCAGAGGCTAGCTGGGGCCTCTACTCAGGGTCTCTCACACCAAGCTGGAATTTAGATGTCAGCCATTGCCAACTGTCTCAACTAAAGGGTCAGGGTCTTCTTCCAAATTCACAGGTTGTTTGCAGAATTCATTTCCTTGTGGTTGTAGAACTGAGGTCATTATTTTCTTATAGTTGAAGACATTGCATAGCAATTAGGGTCCACCACTATTCCCTGCCGCATGGCTCGTGAGATGACTGTGGGCTTTAAAAGCTCACCTTTGAGGATGGTGGCTGCAGCTCAGTGAGTAGGGTGCCAGCCCCATACAAAAAGGGTTTGAACCTGGCCCCGGCCAAACTGCAACAACAACAACAAAGAAATTCACCTTCTTGGTGCTTCCTTCACTTTCCTTTAAAGGATCCCTTGAGTAGTGACAGGAGTGATGTGACAGCACATTCAATGATTGTGCCCCCATGCAAGAAAAGCAATCACTTGTGGTGTGTCCCCCCAGGGGCAGGAATCTCAGCATCATGTTTGTGTTCAACCCACCCACCTTTGTGAACACATGACCCAAACCTGGCAAAAGACCCATGAGGAAAATCCTTTGGAGATTTCCAACATCTCCCCTCTTGATATAAAGTGTGTCCCTCATTCGAAGAAATCTCCCTTGCCTTTCAGATTTTCCACTTGCTGTGGGAGGGATTGATGTTGAGCTGCAGCCCTGAGTGGGTAGCCTGGAGGCTGAGCGACCCCACCATTCTCCTATGGTGACTGTAGGCCTATGCTGAGTAGCCAAACACTCAGGTGATACCTGGTGGGAATCTCTCACTCCTGCAACAAATGTGCTAAGCAATAAAGAATCACATATGGGTCAAATTACAAAAACATACCCAGAAAAGGTGAACCCCAACTTCCAGAAGGTGGTTACCTATGCAGTGGATAGAAGGGACAGACTAGTGGCAGAAGGCTGCATTCGCCAAATCAGAATTTTTATTTTTCCAAAACATGAAACCAAGAGTACAAAAATGTTAATCTGAGTAGTGAGTTTAATGATTCTATCACACTATTTTTGGCACTTTTCTGCATTTTGAAGTGTTACATAACTTAAAATAGAACACAGGTGGGGGAGCTGAGCCTGCCTCATAGCTCTGTCAGCACCAGCAGAAGGGCGGCTGCCTGAGTCATACCATGGGCTGAGTTTCATAGGGGTGCTCATGAGAGATGAGTTGTAGGAGAGAAAGCTTGAAGGACACTTACCATTTCTATAGAAGCCACTCATTCCATCCTGCAATATTCTGAAACAGAACCTCCATGTTCCAAGGAAAATCTCAAAAGTTCATTATAAGTTTAATGTTAACTGTATCAAACAGGAAAAACAGATTATTCAACATTTTATCATGGTATAATTACATACCATAAAATAGTTTTTTTTAAGATTGGTGCCTGTAACTCGGTGGTTAGGGTGCTGCCCACAGACACTGAGGTAGGCAGGTTCAAACCCGTCCCAGGCCAGTTGAAAAATGACAACTGAAACAAAAAAATAGCTGGGTGTTGTGGTGGGTGTCTGTAGTCCCAGCTCCTTGGAAGGCAAAAGCAAAAGGATTGCTTAAGCCCAAGAGTTTGAGGTTGCTATGAGCTGTAACACCATGGCACTCTACCCAGGGTGACATACTGAGACTTTGTCTCAAAAAAAAACTTATTTTAAGTGTGAAGTCCCATGACTTTTAGTAAATTTACTGAGTGACACAACTACTATCACTATCCAGTCTAAACAGTCTTGTCTTTCCAAAAAAATCCCTTTGCTCGGTGAAGAGTGAATTGTTTTCCCATGACCAGCACATGCTCTTTCTGAGAGCTAAGGACACTCTGTCTGTGTCTTTCTATACTGGCCTTCTGTGGGTATTCCATACCAATTAAATCATGCACAATGTGGTCTTTTGCCTCTGGCTTCTTTCATTTAGGGTTTTCTTGAGGTTCACACGTGATGCGGTGTTTCATGCTAGCAATGTATCATGCCTCATCCTGTTTGTTCCTGAATTGTGTGGATAAATCACCAGGCGATGAACACGTGGGTTGTCTCCACTTGGGGTTATTATAAAGAAGCCTACTGTGAACACTCACGCCAAGTCCGCGTATGGACACGTGTACCTGCTGCTCCCACTGTAGTAGGTACCTAAGACTAGACTTTCTGAGTCATTTGTTCAATTTTAAAACGGGTTCTTACGCTTTCCACCTCCCTGTTTGTATACAGAGTACCAAGATTGAAAGATATATTAGCTTCTTAAGACTTGTATCTCTGTCAGCTTAAAAACAAACACAAACTTCTCTCTAGCTAAGGTGGCTAGAGAGAGCAAGCTGCCTTGCAGACTTTGGGGGATGTATCACAAGTGGTGAATGTAACAATTTCTGGTTAATTTAGAATTGAGTTCTAAGAATAGGCATTCATTTATTTTGCAATACATCATCTACTTGGTCACTTAGCATAAAATTATAAACATTTTAACATTGCTACATAGTCCTTTAAATTGCTATTTCAAATTCCAATGAGTAGACATGGAATTTACTTAATCATTTCACCATGGATGAGTGTTCAATTGACTTCCCTTGGTAAAAAAAATCACACACAAAAAAAATATCATCTTTGTGTAAACTGTAATACTTTTCTGTTTGGGAATAATTTCTCAAAAAAAAAAAAAGAAAAAAGAAAAACAACCAAATGCTGCTTCTCAGTTTGAACATTCAACCTGTGCTGTAGAATGGCTTTCTGGAAGGTCTGTACCAGTTTTCGCTGCCACCAGCACTGAGCCAAGGCCAGCTTTATTGCATCCTTGCCTGCATGGGGTTCTGCCTTTTCTAAGGATGGCATTTGCTCAATAGTTATTTTTCTAAACGGCAACAAATTGATCTAGAAAAATAATCTGAGGTCTCCTGTCTTCTTTCCCTAATACCTGTGTAAAGCCCACAGCCCTGTCTGCTGTTCCCAGAACAGTTTAGATTCTTTTTAGACATGCATCTTCCCTTTTTCTTTTCCTTCCCTCCAGCCTTTGTCTCCCCTCCCAGCTGTATCTCCATATTTTTCATAGGGCTCCGTCTCAAACTGAGACCATCCTTAAAAAAAACATTTGTTGGGTGGCGCCTGTGGCTCATTGAGTAGGGTGCTGGCCCCATATGCCAAAGGTGGCAGGTTCAAATCCAGCCTCGCCGAATTGCAAAACAGAAAAATAGCTGGGCGTTGCAGCAAACGCCTGTAGTCCCAGCTACTTGGGAGCCTGAGGTAAGAGAATCGCCTACGCCCAGAAGTTGGAGGTTGCTGTGAGCTGTGTGACGCCACGGCACTCTATTGAGGGTGGTAGAATGAGACCCTATCTCTACAAAAAAAAAAAAAAATTTTGTTGTGGGGGGCCGGCCCCTATGGCTCAAAGTAGTAGGGTGCCGGCCCCATATGCCGGAGGTGTTGGGTTCAAAACCAGCCCTGGCCAAAAACTGCAAAAAAAAAAAAAAAAAGAAAAAAACATTTGTTGGAGGCGGCGCCTATAGCTCAAAGGAGTAGGGCATCGGCCCAGTATGCTGGAGCTGGTGGGTTCAAAACCAGGCCTGGCCAAAAACTGCAAATTATTTGTTGGTATATATTTTCCTTTTGTATCTGAATAGCATATTTTATTTTAAATATATATACACATACACACGTGGATAAAAGTGTACATATAATACATGTAATATTTACTTCTATTTTATTTCTTTATTTATAAAGACATGAATGTTCAAAGGACTGGGTGGCTATTTCTTGATAACTGATTGAGGCTCCTGCCACAATTTCTCAGCTCCCAACCCCATAATATTTCGTGCCAAAAACACGCTGTTCTGTCTACGTTGAAGCAGGCCCGGTTTCCCGGCAGGACGCTGGCTGACCGGCGGCAGAGCTGGCCCCTGCGGCTGACTCTGCGGTCAGGAGTGGTGCTGCCTGGGGGTGCGTGAAACAGGAGCCTCCCCTCAGAAGAGGCTCCCCGAGGTCACTCACACCTCTGCAGCCCTTTGCCTGCCCCAAAAGGCCACAGAACAAGTGCTGGTAGCACATCGCAGTGGCCGCTGGCACAGGGCAGCGCAGCGGAGGGCTCGGTGGGGTCCCGGGGTCCTCTCAGCTCGGCTCAGCGCCCGACCCCCAGGCACCACCTGTCGGGGTGCGGGCGAAGGCGGGGGCAGCCGAGCTGGAGGCGCTTGCAGCCCACCTCCCCAGCAAGTGTGGCCCTCCTGCCGGACGGAGCGCTCCGTTTTCCCTTAGATGGGGGTAAAAGCTCATTCTCAGCTGTAGTTGGTCACCTTTCCTGTCCCTCCACGGTCAGTGTGGGCTGCGACCTTCAGAACCAGAACAATTGCATCTGTGGGGAAGGACCCTGTTGGGCTCAGGGCTTATTCCGCCACTGGGGAACCTCAAGGTTCCAGTATAAAGAGGAAATGTAACTGCAGTGGTGATCAGATGTTCAGAGGGGCGAACTCCCCACCCCAAGATGGAGGTGGTCAGGAGGGGGGAGGAAGGAGGAACGTGAATGCCCAGGAAGTTAGGCACTTCACAGACTTTGTGTTGTTACATCACAACACAGCCCCCTTCCATTGACAAGTGGAGGAAAATACGGTTCGGCAAAGTGCAGTGGCTTGTCAAGGGCGACTCAGCTCCTAAGAGACAGTCAGAATTTAAAGCATGTCGGCCACAGGAGGGGCAGAGCGGGCGCAGGCCGAGTGTGGTCCCAGAGGGACAGAGTTTATGGGGAAGGCCCGCTGCTCCCAAAGCCAACCCGGGCAGGGTGGCGTTCAAAGGAGAAGAGGTACCCAAGGGCGGGAAAAGGATAAAAAAGGTAAGTGCTGACCACCCCTTTAGCCAGCTAAAATGCTCAGCATGTTTGAGACAAAAAAAGAAAGGTGGGGTTTTTGTTTTTTAGTTTGTTTTGAGATGGGCTCTCTCTCTGTTGCCCCAGGCTGCAGTTCAGAGAGTCAGCCTAGATCACTGCAATCTTCCCCTCCAGGGCTAAAGGGCTCCTACCAACTCAGCCTCCCCGGTTGCTGAGTCTGTGGCCACACACCATCCGACACTGAACTACAACAGCGTTCTGAACATTACAATCATTCTGTGCATTCACCATCAATCCAGGTGTTAGCCTGTGAAATACTATGTCTGGCCTTTTTTTCCCCAATGTGTAAATAAAATATTATGTCTTATTAATAGCCGTGAATAAGCAAGTAAATAATCTATGAATAACTGCCCTGTTGCCTCATCAAACTGAAATGCTCTTTCTCTCTCAGACCATACAGCTAAGAATCTATTTATTATAATGTCATGTGGAGACAATCCTGGTCGTGCTAGAACTCAGCCTCCATCACTTTCCCCTTGTGAGGCCTTGGGAGAATCAGTTCTGTCTCATGGAGCTGGGGACCTCTTATTTAGAATTCAGTGATAACAGTGACTGTCTCATAGAAACCAGTGCTTTGGAAACCATAAATGTGAAGAACCTGGAATTTACTCCAACACTGAACAGGCCATTAATTTCCAGGACACCATATAACTAAATAAGAGGGGGGAATGGTAGGGTATTGCCAGGCTCATTCTGTCCATAGAGCAAGTACAATATGTATAATTTTGAAAAATCTCTGGTATTGAGTTTTCACATACATAAAAGTGGGGGGGGGGCGGTTAATGATGAAAACATTCTAAATTGACTATAGTAATGGTTGATTTCACATACCTCTGGATCTGCTGAGAACCACTGAATTGTGCATAGTGGGTAAATTGTATGCAAATTTTATCTCAATAAATCTATAAAAATAATTAAGGAATGGAAGAAATAAAACCCAACACTCCTTCTGTTCCCATGAGAAAGAAAAGCAAAATACTTCCTTATGAGCTTTAAGTTTACAAGACTAACATCTCACTCAGATGGCCTCATTCCTGCTGTGTGACACTGAACGATGACCTCACCCAGTGAGGCCTCAGTTGCTACTCATTTAAAATAATCTGGTGTTTATAAATAATTCCAAGATATGAGGTTTCTACTAGTATATGTGAAACTGCCTGGCACTCAAGAAATGCCAGTTTTATTTCTTCTCACTAAAATTCTAAACATTAGCAGATGGTCACATCACTATTTGAATTATTTCTAAGTACGGGACTCTTGCTGTCAACAGGACCCTACTGAGCAATGATGTCACACATAGAATTGTACCCACTTTCCTTGAGAAGTAGGCAAGTGACTTGCCTCTGTACGGAGCTCTATTTATTCAAAAGAGATTTAGACATTCATCTCCCAACAAGTGAATATGATCATAGGAAGAGACGCTTCTCAGACCGTCCTACCAGCCTACACAGAAGCTGAAAGGCAGCCCCCAAGGTGAGCTGCGTCTGTGTCTCCTTCATACCAACATGGTCCTCAAGTGTGGCAGGAGGACTTGCCCCTGACCACAGAGCAGAGAATGAAACACGCCTTTCACCTCCTGTCTCTGCACCATGGGGCAAGTGGCTTGATCACACATTGACTCACTAGTGTTTGTCTGAAAACACCTACAGAATAGCAGTAGGAGACAACAGTAGTATTATACGAATATTGCCTGGGGCTGTATTACGTGTCTGTCAATATTTGTTTTCTTTTCTCTCAATGAAAAACACACAATCCCGTCAAATGCAGACACTCTCAGGTCTACACAGCATCATACGGAACAAATTCTGTGATGGTTAATTAATTTGGCTTTCCATCCAGCTGTGTGGATACTGATTTTAGGTTCGTTACTGAAATTTGTCATAAGGTAGTAGGAAAATAAATCACTGTTCTTGGGAAACCTTGCTAGGATATCCGCACTAGGTGTTCCGTCTTGCTGAAGTCTCCCGTGCCGAGCCTGCACTAAATTCAGAAAAGAATTGCAATTGTCATTCTAGGCATCTCTGACCTTTGACTTTACTTTTTTTAAATTCTCAGGGGAAGAAAACATAAAAAAAACCCAAACCCTCAAATCTTTATATCTTTTACTGAGGGTGCTAAACTGTCCCCTTTTTTCAGTGTAGGTATGAAAAAAAAATACTGTCTTGCCTCTGGTGCTATTTGCTCTGTGGGAGAGAAGCTGAAATAACATTCTGGACACAAATAGACTACAAATGACTTGAGCCCTTTGAAAATCACTCTGTTGGTATTGATTCACTCTGGGAATGAAAGCCTACTGGGCTGACTGAGCCAGCCCTGGGCAGACAGAGACCCCGGGCCGCAGAATTCCACAGGACAGGTGGGAGCATGCGGAGAGACTTGAGCTGCCGCAGGCACTTAGCAAAGTGCCTCACCAGCTGGGCAGACATCAACTTCATGCCAGCCTTTGAAAGCCTTTCAATTTATTCTGGACATGCTCTCTCCCATTTACAGGTGACAAGTTTGGACAAAAGAATGAAATCATTATTTAATATAGTTGCTATGATCAGCAAAGATATAACAATACTTTGCTTTTTAATTTTCAAAGCCCTTGACTAAGCGGTATATTTTAAGCCTCCTGCAAATCTGTGAGCTAAGTCTTTTTGTTGAGCTGTCTCCTCCTCAAAAAGGAGAAACAGACTCCGAGGTCCCCAGAGAGTTGCCAGCGTGGCAATGTGGGTGGAGGCAGGATTTGACCCCTCTCCCCTGACACCTGCTTAGTATTATTGCACCATCTACAGTTTCCAAGGTTCTGGCAATGTTAGAAACACACCCTCTGTCAGTGCAGGGCCAGCGCGTTATGTTAGAAACACATGATGGAAAACTGTGTGGCCCTTAGGAGGACGAGACAAGACAGTGGCATGAGAACAAGTCAATCTTTGCTGCTCTGTGAGAAAATGCAAGCAGTAAACAAGAGGGGGGTTAGCATGATTCAATTTCGATTTTGGAAAATATTTGTTTTAAATGACTTTGCAACGAGGTCATTAAGGATGCTCACAAAAGAATCTATGATTTGGGGGTGAAGAACACCCCTGGTTACAGGGCGTTAGGGGGAAAGGAATAGTGAGCAGCTTCAACTTGCCTCTATTGGCAAAACAATATCCCCAAGTTTCTCTCACCTTCCACTCTGATGTCACCAGCTCGAGGGGCTTGAGGCAGTTTCTCTCCCACAGCCCCCCCATGCTTGTCGAATTATGATCATGACTTTAAATAAATAACACTATCTTTATGCTCCACACTAGTGCTGAGAGCTCTAATTCATTCCCTCTTTTTTTTTTATTTTATTTATTTATTTTTTATTGAATCATAGCTGTGTACATTAGTGCAATCATGGGGTCCAGTGTGCAGGCTTCATATACAATCTGAAATATTTTCATCCAACTGTTCGACATAAGCTTCATGGGATTTTCTCGTTTATTATATGAAAACATTTGCGTTGTGCATTTAGTAGGTTTCACCTGACCCTTCTAAGATGCACCGAAGGTGTGATCCCCCCGTTACTCATTCCCTCTTTTGTTCTTTGCCACTGCCCTGAAGAGAGGGCACTAACACGAACAAAGCAAAAGCTCTCCTGCGGAGACGCTGGCTGGTGGGCCTGGAGAGAGCTACACGTGCTGTCCCCAAGGCAGGAGGTGACACGCAGTGTGTACGATGGGCCAGGTCCTTACAGTGCAAAGGAGACACTCTCATCTCATTTCACAAACAGGAAACAGGCTCAGTGAAGAAGCACCTGGAACCACCCATCCAGTTACCAGGTGGAACAGATCTGATGCTGTGGTCAAGAGAGATAATCAAGAGAAAAGGAGTCCTAGGACGCAGTTCTGTGGGATATTCCACACCCGTGTGCAGGTGCCTGTGTGTGTGTGTATACACGTGCCTGCACGTGTGTGTATGTACACGTGTCTGCATGTGTGTACACGTGTGTCTGAATAAACGTGCCTGCGTGTGTGTGCATGTGTGTATGTACACATGCCTGCATGTGTGTGTACACGTGTGTGAATACATGTGCCTGTGTGTGTGCACGTGTGCATGTGTGTATGCATGTGTGAATGCACTTGCCTGCATGTGTGTGCAAGTGTGCATGTGTGTATGTACACGTGCCTGTATGTGTGTGTACACATGTGTGAATACACGTGCCTGCATGTGTGTGCACAGGTGCATGTGTGTGAGTGTATGCATGAGTCTGTGAATACATGTGCCTGCGTGTGTGTGTGTGTGTGTGTGTGTGTGCTGGCATGCCCATGTGCAGGGCACACACTGTCCAGAGAAGGAGGAAGCTACACACATTGTCTCACTTTATTGCCACAAGTTAACCCTTCCCACTGCAGCTACTCACATCTGTAACATGCTGCCTTCGCTCCTCCTGGCCCTCAACCTGAGCCGTGTGTCTTCCTGGGACAGGACCTGGCCTCTAGGCAGCTGGCTGAGCCCCAGGAGTGCTTCTTGTAGCTGAGCAGAGCTCTCCACCCCCACTTTTCTCTCTAGCCTCCTTGTGAGATGTCCCCTCTCTGCTGTTGCAAAGTTAGGGGTATGCTTAGAGATGGGAGTAAAGGAAGAAAAGGGGTGACACTGGGACAGACTCCTCCCCACCTTTTTCTTCCCCGGGCGTATGTGCTAGGAGACGAGGAACCTCTGAGCCTGGAGGAAAAGTTCGTTTTCTGCTCTGGGCTCATCCTCAACAGCAAACTCCCTCTGAAGGGGCTGGTCAAGGGGTAGCCTGGATATATTTCATGATGAGATGAAGAAGCACAGTGAGCAAGATTGGGGTTAAGTCCGTTAAAACGAAAAACAGGACTTAGAAATGTGCAGGTTAATGTTGGGGGTGGCTGACACAACTTGTCCAAGTCCCCAAGGCTGAAGTTTCATCTGTAAAATGCCCTTGGTGCTGTCCCAAGGAATCTGTACGCTCCCAAGACTAATTTAAACTGCAACAGGATACAATAGATGGAAAAAGGGAAAGTTGAAATAAAGCTTTTGTAACCTGTAACTGCACAAAGCCATTGTACGTGGTAAGTACAGGGAAAAACAATTGGAATCATTTCAGGCTTTGAAAACTTATAATTACAGGTGAGTGGCTATTATGTTATTGGAACAGCCATTATAACTGAAAGGTACAATTTGAGATAATATATGTGAGGACATTAATACACCATCAGATTTTTACAGCACAAGTATTACAGTGCTTCCAATTTCAAATTAAAGGTTACCTTCCTGGGTTTTTTTTTTTTTTTCATTTTCTGCCTCTATTTTTAAGTAGAGCATTCATGTGAAATAATGGCATCGTTTCTCAAAAAAACACAATGATTTTTGGTTGTGCACTTTTCACCATCATTTAAGTCTCCAGGTCTCTAACAACATTTTCAGAAAATAACAAAAATCAACATTATCCATCAGTGCATTCTCCCCACTGTTGTCACCTCTAAGTTACTCATGATGATAGGATAGAGCTTCAGCGTGGATGACCAAGGAGGGCAAAATGTAGAAATCACCGTTATTTGCACCTAGAATTTCAATGCAAACGCCAATGTGCTTGACATCTTGGCGGGCTCCAGACACTGGTTAAGAACCTCAGCAAGGACCACCATACAGTGAGAAATGTGAATAACAGAAAGTTCCTGGAATTCTGTCCTCAACTCTTACTTTTTGTCAGTGGGAGGCGTTTCTAATATCCCTGAGCCTCTGCGCCCGTCTGGGCATCCACCATGGGACTGCAGTGACGATTGGTAGTGACTGAAGGAAAGATGACTGCAGGCAGAGATGAAGGACAGCCAGGGACACAGGCCCTCCGCGGAGCACACGCCGTGTGAGGGACGGCTCCCCGGAGCACTTTCCCAGCATTTCCCATGTGCATGGGGGACGCGCCACTGTCTGGGCCATGACCGAGTGAGGAGCCGGCGTACAGTCCTCAGAAAAGCTCCTTTGAGCAAACAGATCTCTGTGCCCTCTTGGCCCCTCTCAACCTCCCTAGAATCTCTGGCTAAATGGCTATTTGTCCAATGTGAACGCAACTAAGAAAGGAGTCACAACAACCCGACACTCACCTAAAACTTATTTTGGGTTTGGATGATTTGCAGGTCAGCCTCTCAGGTGTTCATGCTCTTGACAGGGTCAGGTCCCAAGAAGAAACCCAGCGCCACTCAAAGCCTCACCTCTCACAGATTCCTGACATGTGTTCGTTCTGCCATTGAAGAAGGTTGTAAATGTCCCTGTTCTCCAACTTCCCTGGTCAAAATTCTAAACAAGACAACTTATGAGTTTCATGATCACGCAGACCTTGGCCTGGATTAGCTGCCTGCTACCTGTACATGTATTTTTTGTGTTTTCTTTTGATTTGACCAGGGTGACTTTCTCAGGGAGACTTGTGGGCTGTGGGTTGTTGGAAAAAGTGAAAGAGAATTATGGCGACAGCAGGTTTCCATGTGTAGTGATAAAGGACGCTGACTCAAAGGTAGTGGAGAGTGGTTTGGAAATAGCATTAATTATGGATGTTTGAGAACTAAAATGATATTGTGTCATTTTGTGATGCATGTTTGTGGTGATATGTTAAGTTTCCCGTATGAAATTAAAAAGTCCCGATTTGCTTTAGGATAATATAAATTTTCTTTCTGTGAATACTGTCTTGTGTCCAGATATATAAAATAATTCTAACAATAATATTTAAATTGTACTGTGGATAGTTTTCTTGAACTATATCAAGTGACTGCATAGCAATACTCATTTTCCTTGAATCAAGAAAAACTCAGACTTTCAGTTGCTCCTCGGTGTCCAATGGGGTCACATTCTATTAACCCCTAGAAAGTCGGATATATGGTATATCAAAATGCATTTGGTACTCCAATAAACCTACCGTAAAGTCAAAAAGTTATAAGCAAAACCATCATAACTCTAGGTGGTCCTCAAGTTACAATGGAGTTAGGTTCTGATAAAACCCTGGTAAAGTTGAAAAATTGTAACTTTAAACATTGTACATTGGGGACCATTTGTATCAATAGAAAAAATCCAAGTTGGAAAATATAACAGCCAAAAAAAAAGTAACTTAGGGCGGGGCCATTGTACGTGGCTCACATTTGTAATCCTAGCACTCTGGGGAGGCTGAGGCAGGAGGATTGCTTGAGGTCAAGAGTTCAAGACCAGCCTGAGCAAGAGTGAGACTTCATCTCTACTGAAAATTAGCTGGGCTCCATGACACACACCTGTCACCCTAGCTACTTGGGAGGCTGAGGCGGAAAGATCGCTTGAACCCAAGAGTCTTAGGTTGCTGTGAGCTATGAAGACACCACTGCCCCATAGGCTGAGCAACAGAGACTGTCTCAAGAAAAAAAAAAAAAACAGATGACTTCGAATATATATATAAATTTCATTATAACACTGACTCCAGGGTTCTCTTGTTCTCTAACAGGAGACATATAGGAGACACACAAGGAGCATGACAGCTCACATCAGTAAGCGTGTTTGCTCTTTAACTTCAGGATTATTTTGTGAATATTTCAATCACCTTGGTATTGCAAAATAGTTGTGCATTATGTAGAAAGGATAGATTGCAAAAAAATATATTATAAATCACCCACAACATAATGCATGTTAGTTTTCAATGTGAAACTCCAACATGGAAGAGAAAAAGCATCCTGAACAAAATATTTGACTTCTTTATCTTTATTTTTTTACTTTTTCCCTTTTTCTGTGTCTGACACAGGAGCGTGGAACCCTCGTCAACATGCCTATGAGCTGCAGGAGGGTCTTGACTTCTGTGTAGGCACATCTGGGGGACGTATCCAAGGAGAAATTGTTTCTTGGCTTGTGCCAGCTGCATGGGTTCTGCGGTGAAGGTCCAAGGACTCGTGTTTGGCACCTTCTCCAGTGGACAGGGACACAGAAATCAAACAAGAGAACCCAAGACCTCAGGGATGGAATCAGCAAGGTCTCCCCTCTCTCTGCCACCCCTTTCCTTCACTCACACTTGCTCACTCCTGAGAGCAAGTGACAGAATTTATTAACTCGTGTAAGTAATTAAAGGGAGATTATTAAGCTAACGTTAAAAATGTAAGACATTAATTGATAGATAATAAAGGCATAGACACAAAGCTCAATAGCCCTACAGAACCAAGAAACTCATCTTCTCCAAACATACATATTCAAGTTAAGGGAATTTCATCTCAAAACCTTTAAAAAGGAGAGTCTGTTCTCTAGCCATGATTATTAAAAATAGTCTGTAAAAGTGTCAAAGATTGTTCACAAGGTCCCACAGTGTCATTCACATACTTTTCAAACGTGGACTCACATTCACACGTGGCATTCCATTTTCAGAACTCATTTAATAGGCAATATGGCAAAGTTACAGAAATACTTTCAAAGCATGTGCACTCATAATGTGCAAATAACTACAGTGCAAATTAGCTGAATTATTCATCGAGGTACAGTGCCAGGCAAAATTATCTAGGATTGAATTCCTAACAGGCTTGCCTCATTTTTCAAAAGCAGAAGTTGACAGTTTCTTATAAGCCTGAGTGCACACCACATCCACGTCTCCATAAGGGCTAAAGCGTTGGTAGGAAAAATAAAATATTCAGCCACGCATCTCCTTTGTTTTTCTACTGAGGCCAGACTCAGCTAGATAAAGACTTCAGACAAAAACATCCCGATGATTGACCATAGTGTGAAGGCGAAGCCTGGAAAATGCAATCAGTTTTTGCCAGTTTTGTAGAATATAAGACAAATATCTAGATTTTACATGTGGGGAGAAAAGCCAAGAGATGCTATGTGAGCAATCTAAAACAATAACAGTGCTGATGACCGGAAGAACCAGGTGATGCCAGGTGAGGTATGAGGTGGGAACAGTGTCCTCTCCTAGACACAATGCCAGCCTTCGGGGTGCACACTGCCACTGCTTCAGGGCTGCTTTATAAAGGCAAATCCAGTGGTTTGGAGTAAGTTTCTTCAAAGTGAGAACTGGATCCCCTTTCAAAAAATATGTCATTACTACTTTGTAATGAATGTTCCCGTGTTTCAATAGACGCAGCCAGGTAAAGACGCATCTGATGGGTGACAGCACCGTGCAATGAGGCCTGATTTGCACCCTGATTCTTGGTGTGGGAGACTCATGAAGGCTTCATATACACACAGCCCTAACAACCTGCCTCCCCCGACTCATACCCTGGCTTTGGGAGCCTACAGGACCCCGTGAAGCTGGCCGGGGGGTCTCTGTACGGAGCTGGAGTGTCGGTTGTCATAACAGACGGCCTCCAACATCGCTCCCCACTATGTGTGTGTGCCGCTCCTTCATCAGGAAATCAGGACTACTTTTCCTTTGCTGGAACCTGGGTTGACCTTGTGATGTCTTTGAAAAGTGCCAGTTTTAGGGCTAGCCCTCAACAGAACTGGTAGTGTTTGCTTACACTCTGGGGTACCTAACACCACACACAGGGGAAGCAAATGGGGACTGTGGGAGGAAATGTGATCTCTTAAGCAGCACCAGCTGTGAGGCATACGAGCAAGGTCGTTTTGGAGGTCCAGACCCACCCACGCATGCAGCTCATGGGCAACTCCAGCCAATACCAAGTGGAGCAGAAGATGCACTCAGCTAAGCTCAGCAAACCCAAAGAATTATCAGCGATAACAAGCTGCTATTGCTCTAATCCACTAAATCCAGCCTTTTTTTAATGCAATGATAAATAATAAAAGCATCCTAGCATCAAAAAGAAAAACGTGCATGTTTGCATTAGCACAGGAGCTAATTTTTACTTTAGGAATCACATTCAGCATGTCCACACCATTTGAAAGCCAGACTACGGGGTTACCAAATGTGGCAGGCATCCTGAGAGTGGGATAAGGAAAGGTGGCACCCTAGAAGCTAGAATGCTCCCTCATGTGACAAAGATAGGGTTGGGCTCTTTGGAAGGGGGGAATATGAAGACAGAAGAGAAAAGAGGAGTAGAACAGTTACAAGCTCGTCTGGATTCTCTACTGTGATGCTGCAGATACTCCCAAAGCAATGAGTTCTTCCAGCTCGCTCCCTGTCTCTCACCACTCCTGACTAGAAAATGTTACTAGCACAAGTGTCAAAATTTGTCATGTTTATCTTTTTGAGTTTGAGCCCCAAGGAGTAAGAGAAAGATGGGCAGGGAATGCATCAATGTTAACTTATGAATGCTACCATCTTGTCTGCTACTGTACCTCCTTGAACACAGCCTATCTCCTCTCAAAAATACAGCTTTTTATCCTTTCTTCATCTTGTATTTCTAATACATAGGACTCGTCAAATGAGGCAGCGAAATAAGATTGTCATGCATACGTGTGTGCATTCTTATGTCTAATATTATTTGTCCCCGGCACATAAAATTGCTCCAGTGATGTTTCCTTCCTCGGTGGTGTCCTTTTGCAGCTGACTGGTTATATAGCAGATCAAATTTTACAATGGCTAATTATGCAAGTTCTCAGAGTGCTAGAGATGATATTGAAATGTGATCTATACCAAGTTAATGTTCCATTTCATAGCAATTTTAAACATGAAAAACTGTATGCACATGGTCCCAATAATCTTGAACCCTCAGCTATACTGCAATGTGACAGAATTTTCTAATCAGTGAGCAATGCACAGATGAGCTCATCAGAAAAGAACCCCCAGAAACTCTCAGAGTTTAACCCTCCTTCCTTCAATGCAATGGAGACTGTTGGTCCTTCATACTAAGGTCAGGAAAACCATAAAGTATTTGTGCATGGCAAAAGACGCTTTGAACAAAGAAAGCAACAGGACCTTTGGTTTATAAAACTGGTATTTAATGATTTAGTATCTCCATTATGGTTTGGGGGGAGAGGGTTAAGGAAGAGACAGTAAGAATTCTATTGATTGAGTTCTGCCTCTGCCTTTAAATTCTTACCAGTTGAGCCTGGTCATTTAAGCAACTAACAATAAAAAGACGTGAAATTCTGTAATTCAAGTCATAAAATAAATATTGTGGAATTATGCATCAAATTTGGTACTGAAACTAAGAATTTTTAAGTCTGAAAGACAAGGACATTTCAAACACAGTGTGCTGTGTACCTAAGGGAGACAGGCACAGAATGCTGAGGGAAGAAAGGAAGAGACTCAGAATGAGTTGTAGAAGTCCAGAGTTTTCCCTCTTTTGTTCCGAGTCTTAAATAAAAGCTTTATAATTGGTGATAAGAGAATGGAGAAAAGATACCCTGTATAGAGACAACAATGAAAGGAGGGTCATGCCTCATGCAGATTGGCAAGTGATGCCACATGGCTGTTGCACAGAATAAGCTTGGGCCTAAAGGGACTTGAGTCTGCCAGGTTGTTCTGAGACTGACCCCAAAGGACTTGAATGCCACACTAAAGAGTTTTGAATTTCTGCAAAAAAAGCAATGGGGAGATAAACCAACCAAATTTGTGGAAATTAAACAACACACTCTCAAAAGACCGCTAGATCAAAGAAAAGTCAAAAGAGAAATTAGAAATTATCCTGAGTCAATGAAAATAAAAACACAGCTTACTAAAAAGTGTGAGTTGCACTGAAGTAGTGGGAAGGGGGGGATTTATAGCTATAAACTGTTAACATTCCAAAAGCAGAAAGGTGTCAAATCATCAACTTAACTTATTAAGGACAAACTAAAGCAAAAGCTAGCAGAAAGAGGGAAATAATAAAGATTGGTGAAAAGATAAATGAAATCAGACATAGAAGAACAGAAGAGAAAATCAACAAAATTAATAGTTTGGTCTCTAAAAAAAAAATCAATAACTTTGACAAATATTTAACTAGGTAGATCAAGAAAGAAAAAAGAAAAGACTTAAAGTACCAACATCAGAAATGGAAATTGGAACATTACTCCCAATGGTAAAGAATAAAAAGGGTTATAAGAGAGGACTATGAACAATTGTACTCCAACAAATTGGGTAACCTAAAGGAAATGGACAAATTACCAGAGACATAAATCCTAATAAGACTGCATCATGGAACAATTGAAATCCTGAAAATATCTGTAACTAGTAAGGAGATTGAATAAAGAATCAAAAAATCTCCTAACAAAAGAAAGCCCAGGACCTGATGACTTCACTGGTAAGTTCTACCAATCATTTATTAAAGAACTAACCCCAAGCCTTTGCAAAGTTTTCCAAAAAGCTGAAGAGAAAGAAACATTTCCCAACATCCTATAAGGCGAGCATGACATAACCCTGAGACCAAAGTTTGTGAAAAAACCAAACTACAGTCTAATATCTCCTATGAACATTGATGCAAAAATCCTCAAGAAAATACCAGTAAACTGAATTCAGTAGCATATTAAAAAGATTATATGCCATGACCAAGCAGTGTTTTTTCCTTGGCATGTAAGAATAGTTCATCATCTGAAAATTAATCAATGTATGAAGGGGGAAAATTCTGATCTCAGTTGATGCAGAAAAAGCATTTGACAACATTTAATGCCCTTTCATAATAAAAGCATTCAACAACTAATAATAAGAGACTACTTCAACATAATAAAATGCACATGTGAAAACTCATAGCAAATATTGCACTGAATAATGAGTGATTGAGAGATTTCCTCTAAGATAGGGCAAGGCAAGGATGCCTACTTTGACCACATCTATTCATCAAGTGCTAGGAAGCTCTAGCGAAAGCAATAGACAAGAACAAGAAATAACATGCATCTAATTTGGAAATGAAAAAGTAAAATTATTTCTGTTCACAGATGCATGACTTTTCTTTAGAAAACCCTAAAGATACCACAAAACACCTACTAAGACAAACAAATTCAGCAAAGGGATAAGATTCCAAATCAATACACAAATTTCAGTAGGATTTCTATACATAACAATAAATAATCTGAAAAGAAATTTAAGAAAACAGTGCCAATTAAAATAGTAGCAAAAAGAATAAACACATAGGAATTAACTAAGGAGGCAAAAGACTTATACAGTGAAAACTACAAAACATTGCTGAAAGAAAGTAAAGACATAAATAAATGGAAAGGTATCCCTATTCATAAATTGGAACTCTCAATATTGTAAAGAGTCATTATAACCCAAAGTGATCCCTAAATTCAATGCAAAGACTATCAAAATTTCAATATTTTTGGTAGAATTAGAAAATGTCATCCTAAAATTCAAATAGTATCTCAAGGAACCTCAAATAGGCAAATCAATCTTGAAAAGGAAGAACAAAGCTGAGGACTCTCCTCATTTCAAAACTTAGCACAAAAATATATTAATGAAAGCAATGTGGAACCAGCATCAATACAAACATATAATCCAGTGGAGAAAGCCCAAACACAAACCCTCATATATACAGTACAATGATTTTCAACATAGGTGCTAAGATCATTTAATGGGGAAAAAAATATTGCATGTCTTTTCAGTAAATGGTGCTAGGGAAACTGAATATCCATGTGCAAAAGAATGAAATTGGGCCCGTATGAAGGGCCTTTCTTTTTATGAAGAGCAACAGAAAATGTATGAAACACCTATCTAGAAAGGTTAAAACTATAAAACTCTTAAAAGAAAACACAAGACAAAAGTTGTATTGCATGGATTTGGTGATTAATTCAGCCATAAACAAACAACCTGATTCAAAAATGAACCAAGGACTAAAATAGGCATTTCTCCAAAGAATAGATGCAAAAAGACAATCAGTACTTGAGAAGACCCTCAACCGACTATGATGGAAAATACACATCAAAACACAATGAGAGGATGGCTACTGTCAAGAAAAAACATAAATGACAAGTGTTAGGAAGAATGTGGAAGAATGGGAACTCTTGCATAGTCTAAGTGGGAATGTAAAATGGAACAGCATAAAGCTTACCTCACCACAACAGCAAGACTAACCCACATCACAAAATCCCAACTCCAGAGATGTTGGTGTGGATGTGGAGAAAAGGGAACACTTCTACACTGCTGGTGGGAATGCAAACTAATACATTCCTTTTGGAAAGACATTTGGAGAATACTTAGAGATCTAAAAATAGAATTGCCATTTGACCTGTAATTCCTCTACTAGGCATATATCCAGAACACCAAAAACTACATTTTAACAAAGATATCTGTAACAGAATGTTTATTGCAGGGCGGACCCTATGGCTCAGTGAGTAGGATGCCAGCCCCACATACCAAAGGTGGCGGGTTCAAACCCAGCCTCAGCCAAACTGCAAAACAAAACAAAAAAAAATAGCCAGGCGTTGGGGCAGGCGCTTATAGTCCCAGCTACTCCAGAGGCTGAGGCAAGAAAATCACCTAAGCCCAGGAGTTGGAAGTTGTTGTGAGCTGTGATGCCACAGCATTCTACCAAGGGTGACAAAGTGAGACTCTGTCTCTACCAAAAAAAAAGAATATATATTGCAGCCCAATTCATAATTGCTAAGTCATGGAAGAAGCCCAAGTGCCCAACAACCCATGAATGGATTAATAAACTGTGGTATAGGTACACCATGGAATATTATTCAGCCTTAAAGAAAGATGGAGACTTTCCCTCTTACATGTTTACATGGATGGATCTGGACCATATTCTTCTTAGCAAAGTATCTCAAGAATGGAAGAAAAAGTATCCAATGTACTCAGCCTTACTATGAAACTAATTTATAGCTTTCAAATGAAAGCTATATCCCAAATACAGCACAAGAATATGGGGAAAGGGGCAAGGGAGGTTAAGGAGGGGAGAATGAGTGGAGGGAAGGTAATTGGTGGGTCCACACCTACGGTGCATCTTAGAAGGGTACAGGTGAAACTTACTAAATGTAGAATATAAATGTCTGAGCACCAATGACTAAGACAACACCATGAAAGCTATGTTAACCAGTTTGATGAAAATATTTCAAATTGTATATAAAGCCAACACATTATACCCCATGATTGCATTAATGTACACAACTATTATGTAATTTAAAAAATAAAAGGAAAAAAGTAATGGGGAGCTTTTAAGTAAAGAATGCAATGATTTCTTTTTGTGTTTTAGGAAGATCATTTAACCAGCATCATGAAGAATAGCTTGAAAGGAAGTAAAAAACAATAAAGAGAGAAAGCATAAACGAAGACGTGAACTAAGACCCCGCTTCTGCACGAGAGATGTCCCTCTCAAGGAGACTGTCCTTGAGCAATATAATTGGCAGGAATTTGTGACCAGTTTGAAGGATGAGAGAGTGAGCGAAGATGTGGAGACTATCAGGGGCTGATCTGGAAACCTGAGTTGAAGGCTGCAACATCACTGCAGTGGAGAAAACAGGAAAATGAGCTGAGGAAGGGGTTGCAGAGTTCTGGGTTGTACCTGAGCTGAAGGGCAGCACCCAAGCGAAAATGTCTGCTGAGATGCTGGTTATGGATACATCAGTGCTTTGGACTGAATCCGTGCATCCCCACCAAATTCAAGTGTTGAAGGCCTGGCCCTAATGTGGTGCTGTTGGGACGTGGCCTGATGGGATCGGGGCCCGTCCGTGAAGACATTCCAGAGTGAGCTTATGGACTTTCTCTCTGACGCGTGAGAAGGTGAAGACAGTCACCTACAAGCCAGGAAGAAGCGCCTCCCCTGACACTGACCAATGGCACCTCCATCCATCCTCCAGGACTGTGAGAACTGACTGTTAAGTCTGAGGTCATCTGTTAGAGCAGCCCAGGCTGACCACGAGTCTTGGTCTCATGCTCAGAAACATCCTGGCTTGAGATAGAGATGGAGGATTCTGAGCATGAACATAGTAACACCAGAGAAATGGTCCAGAGAGGCCCCAGCAGCTTGCAGAGCCCAAAAGGCCTCTGTCATCTCTGAAACATAAATTGTTTGCTAATAGATTTGTGCTAAACACAAATCGTTTAATCACTGAATTAAATCACCAATTTCATGAACAATAATGACTGTCTTGCATAAAACAACAAAGCTTGAGTCATCACCTCAGCTTTATAAAGAAAATACTCTATTAACTTCTGTAGATATTGCATATTTGGGGGCTGCTCAGTAATATTATGGCTGTGCCCTTAGGAAGCATGGATCTGAGCCATTTTCCTGCAGGACTTCCAGACTTAATAGCTGAAACATTCACTTACCGGGACACCTCCTTTTCCAGAAGGGGCGGACGGGGCCGGAGCCCTACTGCTTTGAGCCACAGGCACACCTCTGTTCTGGGATTTTTTTTAAGACAGGGGGCTATGTTGCCCCAGCTGGAGTGCAGGGGCTATTCACAGGCACAGGCTTAGGTGACCCCTCCTCAGGCAAGCTGACGGTACCCCTCTCCCAGGAGGTCCCCACGGTGATGCCAAACTTGGTGCTGGCTCCCGATTATCATAGCAAAGTCTAGCCCTGACATCTGGACTCAAGTATCCTCCTGCCTCAGCCTCTCAAACAGCTGTAACTATAGCCTGGAGGATGTTGTAGGACTTTAGAAAAAGAAACATAAATTTATAACTTGCTTTAAACAAAAGTGAACATTTGTGATGGAAGGATTTGGTGATTGCAATCAATAGCATTTAAAGATAAGAATGATAATATAATTTTTAAACCTACAATTTCCTATCTCCCTGAGAGAGAAGATTATGCTATTGCCCTGAAGAGAAGACTATTATAATAGTGTTTTATGAGGGACATTGTTCCTGCAATCATAGGCTCCACACTCCTGTTGTAGCCCTATCTCTTATCTTCTGCTTGACCTAAAGTATAGATATGTTAACGTCATCTATAATTTAGATGTAATTGTTCATGACTTCCCAAGTATTTGAAAACTAAGAGCTGTAGAAATCAAAAGTATTATTCTTCTAAAGTATAAAAGGATGGGTATAAAATAAGGCACTTTCTCTCCCTCAGTATATGGCATTGAAAAATGCATCTGAGGCACTTCCATAAAAGCACCTACTTTAAATCAGTGTGCTGCCTAGGGAGATTTTATGATCAGGACTTCAGATCTCAAGAGGGCCAGAGAAGCAATGTTTCAAATACTTACGCTAATTAAAATCTCTATTGAAGAAGAATCTGGATTAGTTTTCAGTTTTCTCTTTCAAGAAATGACAGATACAATAGGAAGGATATTAGGTCTCCTCAAGAAGAAACAGAACTTTTAAGCGAATAGAATCTGGTCTCCACACTGACCGGTGCAGAGTTTTCACCCAGAATGTGTGAGCTGATTGTTTAGTGATTGTTTAAGATTTATAAATAACATTACACCTGAAACAAAAGGCAGGGGACCAGAAAAGTTGCATTTATTTCAATTGGAATTTAGCATCGTAGGGAAAGGTGCATTCCCAGAGGTTCCCCGTATAAAATAAAGCCACAGGGAGTTATGGAAGAGAGCCCACACCCAGATTCTAAGGAAAGAAGTAAGAGTCTAGAACAGAGAAGCTCACACAGGTAGGCAGAAATAAGTCGCTGGCTGGCGGCAGTGGGTATATGCAAACTATTTAAGGGTAATTAACAGGTTCAGGTAGGAAAATTGTGGAGAGGTAGAATGTATTCTCTAATAAAGCAAGTTCAGTGTTTAGATGACTAATGCTCTAAAGATTTCAGTTTTTTAGAACAAAGTACAGTAAAATGCAAAGAATTCCATGCCACCTGGTTAAAAAGTACTTTAAGTGTCTTGTTCTTTGAAACATCATGTTTTATGTAATATCTTTCAGTCTAAATAGAAATTTGGATTGATATAGTAAGTGCATATAAAACAAATGGTATGGATCTCTTATTTCTTGTTTTAACACTGTAGAAGATACTTGACTGTAAAATCACAAATACATCACTGTCATTTGTCATTTAGTTTCTGGAAACTTCTAATTTGGAGCGTTTCCCCCTGTCATTCAACCTGTTTCTTGCAGAGATACTCCTAAAGCCAAATCTCTTTTCATGACACTTGTGACTGGCCACCTTATAATCATCTGCTCAAGAGCTGATTTCCTTGGCTGGATGCTGAGAAAAGCAAAAGATTCACATATAAGGAAGAGATGCTCTTTCTCTCCCCAAGAGTTTAGGGGGGGATGAATTTCTATGCATCTAATTAAAATTTCAAAGTGACAAGTACTATTATTTTTAAAATAAGGGTAAGTGCTATGAAAGCACAGGGGCAGTGGGGTCAAATTTTTCCAAGTAGGGGGAATACAAATTAAGTTTGAGGCAGTAACGTTTAGGCAGGATGGCAAAAAATAAACAGGGCTCATCCGGCACCTGGCGGGAGGAGCTGCCTGTGAGCAGGGCTGATGTCGTGAAAGAGCACTCTTGCCTGTCTGATCTTGGCGAGCTCTTTAGTGAGATTTGAATTAACTGGGTATTACCAAGAGCAAAAGGCATAAAATGAAGTTGGAAACATAAGTTATGTTCATTTCTGAGATTGAGATTTGTGAGTAAAGAAGGCATTTAAAGCAGCATATGGATGTAATCAGAATAGTGTTTTAGAAAGATAACTCCCTTAAAGATGTGGATAATGGATTGAAGGATTACATGCCTGGAGGAAAATGAACCAGACAGGAAACTATTTTAATACTTTGGGTGAGATTTAGAGACATGGCAATGGGGAAGGAGAGAGGGAATGGATTTGACAGACATGTTGTGGGGAATTTTAAAGAGTTGGGGGCACAAAGAAGGCAAGGAGAACTGCTTTTCTACAGAGGAACTTGATGAAGAGGGTGCTTCAGCGTCTCCTATGCAAGTCCAGGATGAGAGTGAGGTGCATGATTTTAAAATGTGCTAAAAATCTTAGTAATGAAGATATATGATATTTTAATGTAATATTTCAAAAAATCAATATCAATGTAATAATCCACAATGAAGGTATTCGATTATAAGAAATTGGCTCAGATGATTATGGTGGCTGACAAGTTCCCTGATCTACAGTTCTTCTACAAGCTGGAACCCAGTAGTTCTGATGGTGTAAGTTCCAGTGTAAAGATCGGCAGGCTTGAAACCCAGGGAGGAGCAGTGGTTCAGTTCAGGTATGAAGGCAGAAGAAGCTTTTATGTCCCTGAAGACCATCAGGCTGGAGTTAGCTCTTACTTGGAGAAGATAAGTCTTTTTGTTCTATTTGGAGCTTCAACTAATTGGACAAGGCTCATCCTCATATTCTGTATTCAGTCAATGAACTTCAATGTTAGTCTGAGCCAGAAAAAACACACTGACAGAAACTCCCAAAGTCATGCTTGACCAAATATCTGGGCAGCTAATGGCCCAGTCAAGTTGATGCATAAAAATCAACCACCACAATAAACAAAATATAAAAAATGTAAATAAGGGCAGGATCAATATGATTGGTTTGGCTTGGTTTGGCTTAGCTCCTGTGCCTTATCATATCTGCTACTTGCCACAATATCTCCTCAAGGCAAGTACCATGCAATGCCAGCTCTACTCCCCGAATCCTTGCAATGTGCCTAACGCACAGGAAGGCTCAATATGGGTATGTTCAAAACAGGGTGATACAAGTCATTATGTGCGAGAGAAAGGTTCTTCCATCATGATATGAATTTACTACCAAACTCAGAATGTCATTAAGTACATCTTGGAGGTTTCATGCAAAATTACATTTATGCTTTATGGTTAATTTTTAACCCATAATACTAAGTTTGGAAGTAAATTGAGGGTAATTATTTTCTTTAGCTGTTATTTCAATAGCTATAACCACAAGAATGGCAGTCTAGGATAAGGGGGACAAGAAAATACGTTTTGGAAGAATATTGCATGTCTTCACACATACAAAAGAATGTTATGGTGAACTGTAAATTAGAAAACTAAGATTCAAGAGGTTTTATCACCTCGGTGTTGGTTGCATGTTTAGTAGACGCAGTCATATTCTAGTCAGCCTGTGACATTTCCATTGCTTCCTCTGTGATAATCTTCACTAGCATGTAAAATGGCCAACATTTTCTTAAAGTATAGATATACGTGTATTTATTTTATGAAGTGTAAAACAATTAACAAGTATTTTCTCATTTTGGTTTGCACACCTAGACTAAAATGTAATAGAGACAATGATTTAAAAATATATATATGGAGCGGCACCTGTGGCTTGAAGGAGTAGGGCACTGGCCCAATATGCCAGAAGTGGCAGGTTCAAACCCAGCCCTGGCCAAAATAAATAAATAAATAAATAAATAAAAATATATATATGGATACAAGTCAGGTTCCTTTCCCCAATAAATTAATTGTTACCCAATGTCAACTTAAAATAGCCTTGTTCCAATCAGGAAAAGTAATCATAGCAACATAATTATCAACTTAAACAGAGTTTGTCCCCCCTCCATTTTGACTTTGAAAAGGCAATTTGGATGAATTGCTTATTTATGTATTTTTCACACCTGGCTTTCTATTGACATTAGCTTCTTATTCAAGTCAAATACATTCTTTTTCCCCAAACTGCATACATTGCAAAGTCAGATCTAAACACAAAATCTCTCTAAAATCTGTCTTCTCACTTCTTTCTCTCAGCTCTGACTGCCTGGCAAATATTTGTTGAGTGTTGTCTCTTCACAAGTAAATATGGGGATGAAATGTGTTGCCATAAAACTTTGTACTATCCACCACATTATGTTCTGCAGGATTCCCTGTCACTCTGTAGTCAAGACAATTCAGCAAGTAGACCATGAGGCATCCCTTATTTGTAAAATCTTTCTACAAAATGGATGGTAAAGTCCTAAATAAAATAGGCAAATATAGGCTTTGAAGTTTTCAGTGGAGGTCCAGACATAAGACACAAAGGTCTAGATGTGACCCATGCAAGTCACCTCTCAGGGACCAACAAGGAGTAAGAATGATTCAGAAGGCATCAGCTTAGTAAAGAGATGACAATGTCCCAGTATCTGCAACATCAAGTCCTGTCCTCAGAACTGGAACACCCTCAGCCTGTGGTGGGAGTCAGGAAGGGTTCAGTGCCTTAGTTTGCTCGATTCACTGGTGTTGCATCCCCAGTACTAACGGGAGGGGAGTCACAGTATTGTGAATAAATTCAGAGCAAATAAAGTTGAATTATTATTTACCTAAGCATACCTAAGCTCATGGCCTAAGATCCAAATCTGCTCTAATAATGATGCCCCTAGTGTCGTAGGAGCTCTCTAATTATTGGACAACCATAATTCTGGCTCCCATCACAATTTATCTTCACAATGGCAAATACCTCTTTGTGAGTTTGTTTCCAGACTTATAAGCCTCACCAGACCTTATAAGCATGGTATGGCCAGAGTCACGTTTCATTGCTCTCTACTCTAAAATTGTTCAAGATAAGGAAGACGACCGTATTCCTATTCTAGCTGATGTCCTGTGACTTGCCCATGTACACCACATGCTCCAAGACACTGATATTATTGCTGTTGTCCTAATCCACAGTGTCACATCTGGCTGGCTCTGCGGCCCCTATCTGACCGCAGTGCCCTCACCCCTACCACACTCAAACCTCTCGTTTACCAGATGGCTCTCTTCCATGACAGTTTTCTCAAATGTCATCTCCCCTAAGAAAATGAAGCAAACCCCTTCCTCTTGGAAGGACCTTAGTCAGCTTCTTCATACTGCCATAGAAACATAACAATACTGTCTTCAACCTAAGCTATTAACGCTCTGTTGTAATTTATTGTTTTCTTGTTTTAATGACTCCTTCATCAGATTATAAAAACATTTGAGCCTAAAAGAACACTTTTTTAGTTTCTCTCTACCTCTTATAACTAGGGCAATGACAAACATTACACAAAAAGTCCTCAAGAAATTATTTTTAAAATAAATCCCATTAAAATGTATTTTATAAAGAAAAACAACAACACATCACATTACCTAGCTTTAAAATATACTACAAAGACAAAGTCACTGGAAGAGTGTGGTACTGACACAAAAACAGATACGCAGACAAATGGTACAGAATAGATAACCCAGAAATAAATCCATATCCTTACAGCCAATTCGTTTCCAACAAAGGTGCAAATTACACATGTTGGGGAAAGGACAGTCTTTTTAATACATGGTGCTAGCTTGGAAAATTGGATATACATATGTGGAAGAATGAAACTAGATGCCCTGTCTCCACCATTTACAAAAAGTCAACTCAAAAAAGATTAAAGACTTAAAGGTAAAACCTGAAACAGTTGTTGAAGAAGAAGGAGAACAAGAAATAGGGAAAGTGTTTCATGTGATTGTTCTGGGCTGGGATTGGGGGTATAGGCCCTCAAAAGCAGAGGAAACAAAAGCAAAAGGAGGCAAATGAGATCATATCAAGCTGAAAAGCTTCTGTACAGCTAAAGAAACAGTCACCAAAGTGAAGGGATGGCCACCACATAATCTGAATAAAAATAGGCAAAGATATGAATAGATATTTCTCAAAACAAGACATATAAATTGCCAACAGTTATATGAAAAACTACCCAACATCCCTAATTATCAGGAAAATGCAAATCAAAGCCATAAAGAAATATCACCTCACCCCAGACAAAATTGCTATTATCAAAAAGACAAAAAATCACAAATGCTAGTAAGGGTGTGGAGAAAGAGGAGTTTACACACTGTTGTTGAGAATGTAAATTAGTACAACCATTCTGGAAAACAGAATGGAGGTTCTGTTATAAAGTCAAATCCATCAAGTATAGAACACAAATGTCTTGACACTATGATTAAGTAGGTGAAAAGCTATGTTAGGTGAAACATAGGTGAAAGGTATATTAATTAGTAGGATGTAAGCACTCCAATTTGTACAAATAATCAACACATTGAATACCACAAAGGAATAAATGTACTCATGATCTATGTGCATATGATTTAATAAAATAAATTATAAATGCATCAACTGTGTAATTGTTATGTCTAGGCTAAAGTAGAAAAATACCAATTAACTCCTGACAAATTCCTGGGCTTAGTCTGGTTCACTCCCAAGAGAGATAGAAAAGTACTCACTAACTTCTTGCTTGACTAACTCCTGGGCTGGGGGAACGAACTATCGCCAGACTGACCTTTAAACAATGCCAAGTGGAGAGAATACTGAGACAAAGAAATATAGAGGAAAAGTAATGAAACTAAACTGTATGGGGAAATATTAAAACAAAAAAATATATGACATATGGCTAACTAACCACAAAATCCTGCTTCTGTACAATGCTTACTTGCTGCCCCTGCCCCCCGCAATGCTCCTGGACCCTGTGTGCCAACCAGGATGCAGAACAAGCCTTAAAATCCTGCCTGCTTAAGCCCTCGGGGCTGCTCTCAGAAACCCCATGTTGGGACACTGAGGCAGTCACCAGCTGGCTCTTCATAAAAGGACTCTGCTGTAAATTTGACTTGTGTGGCAGTGTGGTCTTTGTGGAACTCCTGGGTACTACATAATTCAGGAATTCCACTATGGAACATATATGTCCATAGGAATTGAATCAGTGTATCACATTTATGACAGCACTATTTACAATAGCCGAGAGATGGATCAGTCTAAATGTTCACCAACAGACAAACGGAGAAAGAAAATGTGGCATACACTGAGGTCTGATAATTAATTTGTGAAATTGCCACTGGGCACTTATGTTGGCAGCCTTGTACACACAACTCAGTAAGGTTTCCTAACCTTGGTTTATCAGCATCTCACAGTTGTGTTCTTGCCAACATGTGGCAGTGTCTTGCTGAGTGATGTCCATTATTGTTGCTGCCTGTTTTTGTGGGCTGTAGTGAGAGCTTGGGTTAAAGCAATGAACAAACATTTCTATATTTCTTGTTAAACTTGACAAGAGTGGAAGTGAAACCAGGGAAATGTTAGTCCAAGTGTATGGAGATAATGACATCATGAAAACAGCAGTGTACAAATGGATTAAACATTTTTGTACGGGAGAGAAAACACCACTGATGAAGAGAGGTCATGGCATCCAGTAATGAGCAGAACTAATGAAAACAATGCAAAAATTCCTTAAATCAGCTGACTGTGAAAAGCATAGCAGACTGAGTAAACATTTAAGGAAAAACAAAGACATCTGAACTGAAATTCTTGTCCAACTCATGGCTCTTGCATCACCACAATGCCCCAGCTCACATGACACTACAGGGAGTTTTTAGCCCGCAAACAGAAACTATATTAGAGCACCCTCCATACTAACCTGATCTGGCCCCCAGTGGCTTTTTCTCAACACACAAAAATAAAGGAAATATTAAAAGGAAGACATGTTTATGAAATTCAGTATATCTGGGAAAATACAACAATAGCTTTGATGGCTATTCCAGAAAAAGAATTCCAAAATTGCTTTTAAAGGTGGACTAGGAGCATAGCTTACCAAGCATAGCTTACTTTGAAGGTGACCATAGTGATATTCAACAATGAGGTATGTAGAACTTTTTCTAAGATAAGTTCACAAACTTAATAGCCAGACCTCATATGTACACATTGGAACACTATCAGTTAAGTAAAGGAATGAAGTTCTGCCTTTTGTGGCATCATGGCTGAACTGGGAGGATGCAATGTTAAATAAGCCAGGTACAGAAAGACAAATCCTCCGTGACCTCACTCATATGAGAAATCTTTAAAAGCTGGAAGAAAAAGTAACCAATGTACTCAGCCCCACTATGAAGCTAATTTATAGCTTTCATATGAAAGCTATAACCCAATTATAGCATAAGAATATGGGGAAAGGGGCAAGGGAGGGGGGAGGTTGGGGTGGAGGGAGGGTAATTGGTGGGGCCACACCTACAGTGCATCTTAGAAGGGTACAGGCAAAACTTACTAAATGCAAAATACAAATGTCTTCATATAATAACTAAGAAAATGCCATGAAGGCTATGTTAAACAATTTGATGAAAGTGTTTCAGATTGTATACGAAACCAGCACATTGTACCTCTTGATTGCTCTAATGTACTCAGCTACGATTCAATAAAGGAAGGAAGGAAGGAAGGAAGGAAGGAAGGGAGGGAGGGAGGGAGGGAGGGAGGGAGGGAAAGAAGGAAGGAAGGAAGGAAGGAAGG
>CAUYON010022425.1:0-29259 GCA_963573935.1 Arctocebus calabarensis | reverse complement strand
CTCAAGGGAGTCTCCTGCCTCCGCCTCTCAAGTAGCTGGGGCTATGGGTGCCCGCCACAGCGCCCGGCCATTTTTTGGTTGCAGCCATCATTGTTGTTTGGTGGGCCCAGCCTGGATTCGAACTCACCAGCTCAGGTGTACGTGACTGGCGCCTTAGCCCGTTGAGCCACAGGCGCCGAGCCAGAATTAACTTTTAAAGGAAACAAATATTGTACAAGGGAGGAGATGTTTGTTACCTTTTAATCTATCTTTTAACCTATTCAAAATCTTTAAGCATTTTATTCTTGTGGCCGCATTCAGCTTTCAAGATAGGGAGCCAGGCTCTTGCGGCTTGAATTCCTCACAAATGCTTTACCACTTTTTTTTTTCCTTTATAGTTTTTCTAGCTTATCCCCATAATCTCCTGCTGTTATTTTCTTTTATGCTGCCCTGCACCATGCCTTCCCTCCCCTAACTTCCCATAGTTGCCATGAAATAAGTATTTGTGTGATATAACTTTTTAATATCTGTCTTTCAATGTCACCTGTAAGCTCTACAGGGTGGGGACAGAGTGTCTTGTCCACTGAAGAGAAATATAGCACTTACCCCAGGGTCTGGCACTTTGCAGATTCTCTATATATTTATTTAATCAATTAATTAGAACTAAATGAATGTGTAGTGAGATTATGAAAAAATTTTATTTTAATGCCTTTTCAGATGCTGTAAATTGGATTCAAAGTTTTAAAATAAACAAACAAAAAATATAGGAAGCAAACCAGGGCTCCCATTTGTACATCTGTCTCTGCCCTATGAAATGTTAGTCCTTTCTCTTAGAGCAGGAATCTGAGGGAGTCACTAGTACAATGTGTTTCCAGCTAGATCTGATATAGCACCAAACATTCCAACCTTAGTCTCTAAGTATCCATCTTTTTTTTTTTTTTTTTTTTTTTTAGACAGAGTCTCACTATGCTGCCCTGGTAGAGTCCTGTGATGTCACAGCTCACAGCAACCTCAAACTGTTGGGCTTAAGCGATTCTCTTGCTTCAACCTCCCAAGTAGCTGGGACTACAGGTGTCCACCACAATGCCCGGCTATTTCTTTTTCTTTTTTTGTCATTGTCATTGTTGTTTAGCAGGCCCAGCTGGGTTTGAACCCACCACCCTCAGTGTCTGTGACTGGTGCCCTAACCACTGAGCTATGGGCACCAAGCCTAAGTATCCATCTAAATACCTGATAAGTTGTTGCACTTAAAATGGAACACCTTGGCTCAGTGACTGTGGCTCAACAGGCTAAGGCGCCAGCCATGTACACCTGAGCTGGTGGGTTCGAATCCAGCCCGGGCTGCCGAACAACAGTGATGGCTGCGACCGAAAAATGGCCGGGCGTTGTGGCAGGCGCCAGCTACTTGGAGGCAGAGGCAGGAGACTCGCTTAAGCCCTAGGAATTGGAGGTTGCTGTGAGCTGTGATGCCACGGCACTCACTCCAGGGTGACAGCTTGAGGCTCTGTCTCAAAATAAATAAATAAATAAATAAAATAAAATGGAACACCTCTTCAGACTGTGCAGTCAGAATCAATACTCTCCTCCAGAGTATTTAGCCTACTTCACCACGTCACACATTTTGGGGGGAAGCAGTACCCATATTAGAACTAAAGTCTAAGGGACAAGAATGTCAGAACGAGAAAGAGCATGTACTTCTCTCTTCAGGAAGCTAATTCTTCAATAAATACAGGTAAGTTTAGGCTCTTTACCATTAGTCAGGAAAACATTTCCTAACTGATTTAATTTTCCCATCTTAGCATTCCACATCAATCTCAGTAAACAGTTTTCTTGCCAATAGGACACTAAACAAACACACAATTACTTTGGAGACAAGAAATGCAAATAAAAGCTGATTTAATTAATTTGTTTTTCAGATGTGGACACTTGTGGGAACTGAAAGACGTGTCAACAAAGGAGGAAGACACAGCTCGCTCATAACAGCTTTTATGTCAACAAATTGTACCTCACAGATCAATTCTCTCTACCTACAAGCTATGATCTATCTCTCTGCTTTCCCCTTTTCTTACATTTTACATATAAATTGCATAAACCAGAGACTGCAAGGCAAGCCAAAGACCGAAATTAGGAAACTTTTGATCACATGTAACAGGAAACTCAGTTAAAACAGGCTTACACAAAAAGGAATTTCAGAGGTATGGTAGACTCTGCAGTAAATAATTTAGTAATCAATGCTGACATTAAGGACCAAGTTTTGTCTATCTGCCCTACAGGCTTTGGGTTCATTTCATCCTAAAACATGTGTCAATAAAACACAGAAACACCTCTCCAACACAAAGTTAAATCCTTCCTGTCAATGTAATTGGAATGAATTAGGGCACATGCAGACTCCCTAGATCATAAGTCATCAACCAGGAACGTTCATACACTGAGAAATCAGATATTATCCCTGGGACTACGGATAGAAAGAATACCTGAGTTAAACTGGAATTGAGTGATGCCTATGGCTCAGTGCATAGGGTGTCAGCCCCATATACCGAGGGTGGCGGGTTTGAACCCAGTCCCAGCCAAACTGCAACAAAAAATAGCCAGGCATTGTGGTGGGTGCCCGTGGTCCCAGCTGCTCGGGAGGCTGAGGCAAGAGAATTACCTAAGCCCAGGAGTTGAAGGTTGCTGTGAGCTGTGACGCTACAGCACTCTACCAAGGGCCATAAAGAGACTCTGTCTCTAAAAAAAAAAAAAAACGGAATTGTTGACGGGGAGAAGCTGTGGGAAATGAATGATAGGTAAGCAGTCAAGAGTATCCACTACAGGGTGGTACCTGTGGCTCAATTAATAGGGTGCCGGCCCCATATACTTAGGGTGGCGGGTTCAAACCCAGCCCCTGCCAAACTGCAACAACAACAACAACAAAAAATAGCTGGGCGTTGTGGCAGGTGCCTGTAGTCCCAGCTACAACTTGCAAAGCAGAACCTGCCCAGCCGTTGAGTTACAAGTAGTACTAGAGAAATGAAAAAAACAACACTTTAAATTTCACACATCCACTCATCTACTGGTTCTTAACTCATAATGAGTGATAAGAATGCACTCTCATGGCTCTGCGCCTGTGGCTCAGTGGGCTAAGGCACCAGCCACATACACCTGAGCTGGTGGGTTCGAATCCAGCCCAGGCCCGCCAAACAACCATGATGGCTGCAACCAAAACATGGCCCGGCGTTGTGGCGGGCGCCTGCAGTCCCAGCTACTTGGGAGGCGGAGGCAAGAGACTCGCTTGAGCCCAGGAATTGGAGGTTGCTGTGAGGTGTGATGCCATAGCACTCTATCCAGGGTGACAGCTTGAGGCTCTGTCTCAAAAAAAAAAAAAGAATACACTCTCATTAACAACAGTGGTTCATGACAGCAGTGATTCCCAGAAATGTCATTCTTAGTGGTATTCTTTATGTCCTGCAATCTCTTCTTGTAAGAGAGAAAATGGTCCTCTCCAGCCCTTTCCTAGGATCTCACCCTAGTCCTTCTCAGTGATCTTGAGCAGCATTTCTCAATTTGGAAAATCTACTTTGGGAACCCCAAAGGGTATTTTGGTGTGACAGCTCTGTGAGATGTTAACAGATGTTCCTTAGAAAAAAAGCTTCCATGCTTGCCAAAATCTTGAAAGACTCATTTAAACACTTAGCATTCAAAAACTTGGGCATTTGTCATTATAAATTCCTAAGATGGCACTTTGTCTTTTTAAGATTGGGCATTTATAATCAAAAAAATGATTCCTGTTCTTAGACCCAGAAGATGAGAGGAGTTTATAAAGGATTTGTAACTGGGATGCAGTGTTTTCTTCAATCAGTAGTTCTCAAATTTCACCAGACAATAAGAGATGTTTGGGGAGATTTCTAAAAGGCAGATTCCAGACCCTCTCCCAGTCTTACCAATTATGAATCTCTGGCCATGCGCCCTGAGAATTTGAAACTGAAACGAACTCCAAAATAATTCTAACACAGGTAGTCCTTGTGTTCTCCAACAATGCTAACTGCTTCACCCCTCCTTGTGACTGATCAATGTTGCCATGGTAGCAGCCAACCCCTGCTATGTGCTACCTAGGTAACAACTGACTTCGTAGGTCTGTTCCTTGTTTAATAACCCTAGCGGCTGTTATGAACAACAGTATTCTGAGTCCTGCAAAAACTATACAATTGACCCAAAGAAACTGACAAAAGGTTGCAGAATCAGGAATTATAAATTCCTACGTCCTCATCTTCAGAACACCAGTCTAATAATCCCTTTTTTTTTTTTTTTTTTTTTTTTTGCAGTTTTTGGCCAGGGCGCCCTACTCCTTGAGCCACAAGCGCCACTCCATAATCCCATTTTTGGAGTTAAATTCAGATGTCAGATGCTAGCCCTCAATAACTGACTATGTTTATTTCATTGGCCTGAGTAGGGTGCATTCCTTGAGATTCAGACTGTTTCCCAAGACCACCCTAAGCTGGGATTGTCCCATACCTGACACTATAGCAATTCTATTCTTTCTTTATTTTTTTTTTTAGAGACAGAGTCTCATTTTGTTGCCCTTGGTAGAGTGCCATGGCATCACAGCTCACAGAAATCTCCAGCTCTTGGGCTTAGGCAATTCTCTTGCTTCAGCCTCCTGAGTAGCTGGGATTACAGGTGCCCACCACAATGCCTGACTATTTTTTTTTGTTGCAGTTTGGCTGGGGCTGGGTTCAAACACACCACCCTTGCTATATGGGGCCAGCGCCCTACTCACTGAGCCACAGGTGTCGCCCAGCACTTCCAACAAACATCATCTTGGGTTAAGAGTAAATAAATCAGCTCGGCGCCTGTGGCTCAATGGGCTAAGGCACCAGCCACATACATCTGAGCTGGCAGGTTCAAATCCAGCCCGGGCCCGCCAAACAACAATGATGGCTGTAACCAAAAAATGGCCGGGCGTTGTGGCGGGCGCCTGTAGTCCCAGCTACTTGGGAGGCAGAGGCAGGAGACTCGCTCGAACCCAGGAGTTGGAGGTTGCTGTGAGCACTCTATCCAGGGTGACAGCTTGAGGCTCTGTCTCAAAAAAAAAAAAAAAAAGAGTAAATAAATCTTCTCTTATTTGAGTGGTGAGTAGTTGAGTTTATTACTTTCACCAAACCCAAAGAGTCAGTTACTAATCATTTGGAAGAAAATCTATGCTAATAAAAAAGGAGATGGGGCAGCACCCGTAGCTCAGTAGGGAGGGCACAGGTCACATACACCCAGGCTGGTAGGAGCCAGCTAAACAACAATAACAACTGCAACAAAAAAAATAGCCAGGCATTGTGGCAGGCACCTGTAGTCCCAGCTACTTGGGAGGCTGAGGCAAGAGACTTGCTTACATCCAAGAGTTTGAGATTGCCTTGAGCTGTGATGGCACAGCACTCTACTAAGGGTGACATAATGAGATTCTGTCTCAAAAAAAAAAAAAAAGGTTAAATAGGCTGTGCATCTAATCCCTTAGTAGGTATGATAAGCAGAATGATGACCTAATACCCAGAACCTGTGATTATGTTATAGTTATATGGCAAAGGAGAATTAAGGTAGCCAGTATAATTTAGGGTACTAATTAGATAGATGATCTTAAATTGGAAGAGTAGCCTAAATTTTCCGGGTAAGTTTCAATCCTTAAATGGAACAGAGAGAAGAAGAGTCAGTGTCAGTGTTAACACAATGTGAGAAAGATTTGACTTGTCATTGCTAGCTATGGAGATGAATTGGGACAACCAGACAAGGAAGGCAGGCAGCCTCTACAAACTGGAAAAGGCAAGGAAATTGATTCTCTCCTCTAGAGTCTCCAGAGGGAACACAGCCTTGCATGCCTTCGTGCTTGAATTTTGCGTGCCTTTGTCTGGTTTCTTTCACTTACCATTATAATTGTAAGATGCCGCCATGTGCAGCAGTCATATATTTTCATTGCTCTGCAATTCCATTATATGATTATAACACAATTCATCCATCTTTTTTTTAAAGGATTAATAGTGGTTTCTCTGCCTATCAGAACTTCTCAGAGCCTTTGCCATGAAAATAAGTACAGGCATATCTTGTTTTGTTGCAATTTGCTTTATTCATATTTTGCAAATATTTCCTTTTTTTTTTTTTTTTTTACAAATTGAAGGCTGGTAGCAACCCAGCGTCAAATAAGTCTATTGGCTCCATTTTTCCAACAGCATGTGCTCACTGAATATCTCTGTGTCACATTTGGTAATTCTTATATTTTAAACATTTTTGTTATTCTTATATCTATTATGATGGTCTATGATCAGTGATTTTTTTATATTATTGTAATGTGGGGGGGACACTTCAAACCACACTCATATAAAGATAGCAAACTTCATCAATAAATGTTGTGTGTGGGCTCAAGGCCTGTTGCTCAGTGGTTAAGGCGCCAGCCACATGCACCGGGGCTGGTGGGTTCGAACCTGGCCAGCGCCTGCTAAACAATAACCACAATAACAAAAAAATAGCAGGGCTCTGTGATGGGTGCCTGTAGTCCCAGCTACCTGGGAAACTGAGGCAAGGGAATCCCTTAAACCCAAGAGTTTGAGGTTGCTATGAGCTGTAACGCCACGGCACTCTACCAAGGGTGACATAATGAGACTCTGTCTCAAAAAAAAAATAGGCTCAGTGACCATAGCACAAGTTGTTACGGTACCAGGCACATACACTGAGGGTGGTGGGTTCCAACCTGGCCTGGGCCAGCTAAAAACAACAATGCAAGAGAATCGCATAAGCCCAAAAGTTTGAGGTTGCTGTGATCTGTGACACTACGTCACTCTACCAAGGGCTACGTAGTGAGACTTTGTCTCAACAACAACACAAAAATAAATAAATAAATAATGTTGTGTGTGCTCTGACTGCTCTACTGACTGTCCATCCTCTCTACCCTAACCCCCATCTTGCTTCTTCTCTTCTGCCTTCCTATTGTCTGAGATACTGCAATATTGAAATTAGGGACCAGCCTTTTGGAGGCAGGAGGCTGAGGCAGGAGGATAGCTTGAGGCAAGGAGTTTGAGACCAACCTTAGGAACATGGCAAGACCCCATCTCTGCATATTTTATATAGATAGCAAAAGAGAGAAATTAAGTCAATTAATAATCCTACAATGGCTTTTACTGTTCAAGTAAAAGGAAGAGGCAAACATCTCTCACTTGAAATCAAAAGCTGGAAATGGGCTCCGCAACTGTGGCTCAAGTGGCTCAGGCACCAGCCACATATACCTAAGCTGGCGGGTTCAAATCCAGCTTGGACCCGCCAAACAACAATGACGGCTGCAACAACAACAACAAAAATAGCCGGGCATTGTGGCGGGTACCTGTAGTCCCAGCTACTTGGGAGGCAGAGGCAGGAGAATCGCTTGAGTCCAGGACTTGGAGGTTGCTGTGAGCTCTGATGCGATAGCACTCTACCCAGGGCAACAGCTTGAGGCTCTGTCTCAAAAAAAAAAAAAAAAAAAAAAAGCTGGAAATGATTAAGCTTAGAGAGGAAGGCATATTGAAAACAGAAATAGGCTGAAAGCTAGGCCTGCCTCTTGTACCAGTTAGCCAATTTGTGAAAGCAACTTGGAAAAGCTGCTCGAAGGAAAGTAAGAATATTACTCCAGGCTCAGGCCTGTGGCTCAACGGGCTAAGGCACCAGCCACGTACACCTGAGCTGGCAGATTCGAATCCAGCCCGGGCCCGCCAAACAACAATGACAGCTGCAACCAAAAAATGTCCGGGCATTGTGGCGGGCGCCTGTAGTCCCAGCTACTTGGGAGGCAGAGGCAGGAGACTCGCTTGAACCCAGGAATTGGAGGTTGCTGTGAGCTGTGATGCTACAGCACTCTATCCAGGGTGACAGCTTGAGGCTCTGTCTAAAAAAAAAAAGAATATTACTCCAGTAAACATAAAAATGATAAAGTCTTACTGCTGATATAGGGAATATTTTAGTGGTATGGATAATAAAGCAAACCTGCCATAATTTTTTTTTAAGCCAAAGCCAATACAGAAGGAGGCCCTACCTCTCTTCAGTTTTACGAAGACTGGAAGATGCAAGGGCACAGTGGCTCATGCCTGTAATCCTAGCACTCTGGGAGTCTGAGGTGGGTGGATCGCCTGAGCTCACTGGTTCACCAGCCCGAGCAAGAGCAAGACCCTGTCTCTAAAAAATAGCCAGGTGTTGTGGTGGATACCTATGGTCCCAGCTACTTGGGAGGCTGAGGCAAGAGGATCACTTGAGCCCAAGAGTTTGAGGATGCTTTGATCTATGAGGCCATAGCATTCTACCAAGAGCGACAAAATACCACTCTGTCTCAAAAAAAAAAAAAAAAAAAAAAAAAGAACATTTGTGATTCATGAGAGGAAGTCAAAATATCAACATAAACAGGAGTTTCGAACAACTTGATTGCAACCCTCACTGGTGACTTTGAGGGGGTTTCAGACTTCAGTGAAGGAAGTAACTGCAGATATGGTGGAAATAGCAAGAGAACTAGAATTAGAAGTAGAACCCCAAAGATGTGACTGAATTGCTGCAATCTCATGATCAAACTTGAACAGAAGAGTTGCTTCTTCCAGATGAGCAAAGAAAGTGGTTTCCTGAGATGGAAACTATTCTTGGTCAAGATGTTGTGAACATTGTTGAAATAACAACAAAGATTTAGATTAATATTACATATACTTAGTTGACAGAGCAGGAACAGGGTTTGAGAGGATTGACTCCAATTTTAAAAGAAGTTCTACTGTAGGTAAAATACCATCAAACAGCATTACAGGCTACAGAGAAATCCTTTGTAAAAGGAAGAGTCAATCAATGTAGCAAGCTTATTATTGCCTTATTTTAAGAAATTGCCACAGCCACCCCAACTTTTAGCAACCACCACACCCTGACTGGTTAGCAGCCATCAACACTGAGGCAAGACATTCCACCAGCCAAAATGTTAACAACTCACCAAAGGCGCAGATGATCACTAGCACTTTTTAACAGTAAAGTACTTTTTATTTAAGGTGCGTATATTTTTTAGATATAATGCTATTGCACACTGTATAAGAGACTGTGGTGTAGCATAAACACAAATTTATATGCTAGGAAATGAAAACATTCATGTGACTAGCTTCATTGCAAAGTTCATTGCTTTTGCTGCTGTTTATCTGTGGGGACGATCAAAAGGCTATCCACCTGTTCTGATTTTCCCAGTGATGATGTGGAAAAAACTCAAAAAGGGATCACTGACAATAGCTCAACACAAGCAGGCAACATAGTCCACAGGCACTTTCAGTCTATGGAATCAGAGGCTGAAAATAGATCATTACATGCCACAAAAGTCTTAAATTGCTTCTAGCCAGGCAGTGTAATAAGAGGATTAAGAGCATGGCTTCCAGAGCCAAACGTCCTGGCTTCAACTCTTGGCTCTGCTGCTAACTAGCTGTGACCTGGGTAAGTTCCTTAATACCTTCATGTCTTAAGTTTCCTTATCTTTAAAATGAAGGTGAAGATATTAATACGTGTGTGTGTGTTTTGAGACAGAGTCTCACTATGTTGCCCTCAGTAGAGAGCTGTGGTTTCAGCCTCCCAAGTAGCTGGGACTACAGGTGCCTGCCACAACGCCCAGCTATTTTTTGGTTGCAGTTGTCATGGTTGTTTAGCTGGCCCAGGCTGGGTTCGAACCTGCCAGCCTCAGTGTATGTGGCTGGCGCCATACCCACTGAGCTACGGAAGCTGCCAATAATATGTGTTAAATTTAACCAAAATACATGGGCAGCATCTGTGGCTCAGTGGGCAGGGCACCGGCCTCATATACTGAGGGTGGCAAGTTTAAACCTGGCCCCATATACTGAGGGTGGTGGGTTCAAACCCAGCCCTGGCCAAACTGCAACAAAAAAAATCGCTGGGCATTGTGGCAGACGCCTGTAGTCCCAGCTACTTAATCACCTCAGCCCAGGAGTTGGAGGTTGCTGTGACACCATAGCACTCTACCGCAGGTGATAAAGTGAACTCTGTCTCTACAAAAACAACAACAAAATACATGGCCCAGCACCCATAGCTCAGTGCTTAGGGTGCCAGCCCCATACACCAGGGCTGGCAGGTTCAAACCTGGCCCACGCCTGCTAAACAACAATGACAACTACAACAACAACAACAACAAAAATAGCTGGGTGTTGTGATGAGTGCCTGTAGTCCCAGCTACTTGGGAGACTGAAGCAAGAGAATCACTTAAGCCCAAGAGTTTGAGGTTGATGTGAACTGTGACTCTTGCACTCTACCGAGGGTGACATAATGAGACTCTGTCTCAAAAAAAAATAAAAATAAAAATAAAATTCACAATGGCTCTTTTCTTTCTACATGAATTTATGGGTGGCAAAACCCAACTCCAGACTTTTTTTTTTTTTTTTTGAGACAGAGCCTCAAGGTGTCACCCTGGATAGAGTGCTGTGGCATCACAGCTCACAGCAACCTCCAATTCCTGGGCTCAGGCGCTGAGCTGAAGGCTTTCTTCTTAAAGGATGAGTGAAAGTTCAGTGAAAAGGCTCGGCACCTGTGGCTCAATTGGCTAAGGCGCCAGTCACATACACGTGAGTTGGTGGGTTCGAATCCAGCCTGGGCCCTCCAAACAACAATGACGGCTGCAATGAAAAAATAGCCCGGCATTGTGGCAGGCTCCTGTAGTCCCAGCTACTTGGGAGGCGGAGGCAGGAGAATCACTTGAAACCAGGAATTGGAGGTTGCTGTGAGCTTTGATGCCACAGCACTCTACCCAGGGCAACAGCTTGAGGCTCTGTCTCAAAAAAAAAAAAAAAAAGAAAGAAAGAAAAGAAAAGAAAGTTCAGTGAAAGGCAAGAAGGAGATGAAGCAGGCCCAGTAAGAAGAAAGGGCATCAGAAAAGAAGGTGAATGTTTAGAGCTATGTAGAAATTCAGGGTGATTTGACAAGTACATTTGTGTAGCTGTTATCAAGGAGTAAAAGTGAAGAAGTACAGAAATCAGGTCATTAAGTTTAAAGAGTTTGAGAGTGGAAACAATTGAAGGATTGTAAACTGGATAGTGAAAAGATCAACTGTGGGGGCAGCACCTGTGGCTCAGGGCACCGGCCCCATATACGGAGGGCGCTGGCTCCATACACCGAGGGTGCCGGCTTCAAACCCGGCCTGGCCAAAACTACAACATACACACACACACACACACACAAACAGAAAGAAAGAAAAGATCAACTGTGTATACATGTGTGTATTTATTTTATTTTATTTTTTGAGACAGAGTCTCACTTTGTTGCCCTCAGTACAGTGCTGTGGGGTCATAGCTCGCAGCAACCTCAAACTCTTGGGTTCAAGTGATTCTCTTGCCTCAGCCTCTCAAGTAGCAAGGACTACTAGTGCCTGTTAGAGATGGGTCTTGTTCTTGCTTAGGCTGATCTTGAACTCTTGAGCTCAAGCAATCCACCCACCTTACCCTCCCAGAGTGCTAAGATTACAGGCATGAGTCACCACCCAGCCTACATGTGTGTATTTAAAAGATTACTGGGGCCTCGGCGCCTGTGGCTCAACAGGCTAAGGCGCCAGCCACATACACCTGAGCTGGCGGGTTCGAATCCAGCCCAGGCTGCCAAACAACAATGACGGCTGCAACCAAAAAATGGCTGGGCATTGTGGTGGGTGCCTGTAGTCCCAGCTACTTAGGAGGTGGAGGCAAGAGACTCGCTTGAGGCAAGGAATTGTAGGTTGCTGTGAGCTGTGATGGCACAGCACTCTATCCAGGGTGACAGCTTCAGGCTCTGTCTCAAAAAACAAAATAAAATAAAATAAAAGATTATTGGGGTCAGGCAGGGTGTCTCATGCCTATAACTCTAGCATTCTGTGAGTCCAAAGCAGGAGGATAACTTGAAGTTAGGAGTTCAAGACCAGACTGAGGGGGGGAATGGTGCAGTGGCTCATGCCTGTAATCCTAGCACTCTGGGAGGCCAAGGCAGGCATATTGCTTGAGCTCATGATTTCGAGACCAGCCTGAGCCAGAGTGAGATCCCATCTGTAAAATTAGCTGGGTGTTGTGACAGGCACCTAAAGTCCCAGCTACTCAAGAGGCTGAGGCAAGAGGATCACTGGAGCCCAAGAGTTTGAGGTTATTGTGAGCTATGATGCCAAGACACTCTACCAAGGGGAACAAAGTGAGATTCTGTCTCAAAAAAAAAAAAAAAAAGAAAGACTAGAATTCCTGGGTCTGGTGGTGCACACCTACAGTCCCAGCTACTGAGGAAGCTGAAGAAGGAGGATCACTTGAGCCCAGGAATTTGAGGTTGCAATGAGCTATGATCATGCCAGTGCACACTAGGCAGGGCATCAGAGCAAGACTCTGCCTCAAAAAAAGAAGAAGAGGGCGGCGCCTGTGGCTCATTGAGTAGGGCGCTGGCCCCATATACCAAAGATGGCGGGTTCAAACCCGGCCTCGGCCAACCTGCAAAACAGAAAAATAGCTGGGCGTTGTGGCGGGCGCCTATAGTCCCAGCTACTTGGGAGACTGAGGCAAGAAATCGCTTAAGCCCAGGAGTTGGAGTTTGCTGTGAGCTGTGTGATGCCATGGCACTCTACTGAGGGTGATAAAGTGAGACTCTGTCTCTACAAAAAAAAAAAAAAGAAGAAGAAGAAAGAGAAAAGAAGTGGGGGGGGGGCACAGCCCCATATACTGAGGGTGACAGGTTTGAACCTGAGCCCGCCCAAACTGCAACAAAAAAATAGCTGAGCATACTGGCCTGCGCCTGTAGTCCCAGCTACTTAGGAGGCTGAGGCAAGACAATCGCCTAAGCCCAAGAGCTGAAGGTTGCTGTGATACCACTGCACTCTACCAGGGCAACAAAGTGAGACTCTGTTTCTAAAGAAAAAAAAAAAAGAAGGAGGGGAAGGAGGAGCAAAAAGGAGTAATTCATAGTGCCAAATGCAACACAAAGTTTAAGAAAAATAGCAACTGTTCCCTGGATTTTATAATCAGGAAGTTGCCATGGCCTATGGAAGAACAACTGTAGTATAAGGGCCAGGAACAGGACTAAGAGTGAGTTGGCAGCACACAGTTAAACTATGCTGTGCAGGGAGCTTGCAAGATTGGCTTGTAGCTAGAGAGGGGTACTTTTCTGAGGTGAGAAAAGCTTAACTGTGCTTATATGTGTTTGGGAAAGAGCCAGAAAGGAAACAATGAAGATGGAGGGAGGGTGGGATGAGGACAGAACAGAGTGCTGAAGGACTGAGTGTGCACCTAGGTGTGCAGCTGGCCTCAGACGGGAGGAGGCACACCTTCCTGTGGAGGAAAGGAAGAGAGGGAGCCACTCTTGGGCTGGGGCTCGGAAAAGAGATCCAGGCTGATGGCAGAGAGCAGGGGAGCTGGGAGTGGGGGAGGTGAGCAAGCTGATGGCAAGCAAGTTCTGGCCAAAGACCAGTACGTTGGCATTTCTGAGCTGAAACAGTCGTAACAAGGTCCAGGGTGTGCCTGACTGAGGTGGCAGGAACTTCACTAGAGTCAGAAGGTCAAGAATTCTGAAACTGATCATCATCGGGAACAGGCCTGGGTGGAGAAAAGGTCTGTTGGGTCTATCCTTGAAGAGATAAAGAGAAAAATTCTTTGGCCTCCCACACAAGCACATTTTATTTATTTATTTATTTATTTATTTATTTATTTTGGCACCTGGAGCTGGAGTTCATTGCAGAACAGACAGACACAGAGACTCAGAGCGATGAGGAGAAGGGTGAACTGTGGGGTCCGTGCTCATAATCCAACGGGGGGAGGGGGATAGGAGGCAGAAGTCCGGATGGGGTCCGCCAGATGGTGGATGACCTGGCCTGACAGCAGAGGAGCTGCAAGGAGGATGCCCCGCGCCAATTTGCTCTCCATTCTTCAGAGTGATGGTTCCGAAGACGCCGGGCGATGACATTAACCGGGAGCCCGGGCCCACTCAGGGATGGCGCATCCACGGCGTGGAGCACCGGGGCCCCGAAGGCTGATGGTTCGGGTTGGGGTGGAAAGGATGGTTACCCAGGTCCTCACTCCCCCGCCGCCTCTGACATCTCTCCAGGCTTCTGACGGCTCGGGTCGCTGTGGCGGCGACTGCGTCTTGGCTGCACGTGGAGCTGGGTTCTCGGCCCTCCGGGGGCTCCCAGGAGGCAGGAGAAGGAGGCAGTGGCAGGCCCTGGGGCAGGCGGTGCGCCGGGGCGGGAGGCACACGGAAGGGATGGTGTGCTGGGCAGCGGACGGGCAGGGACCGATGGGGGCCTCCCGGGGACCCAGATGAGACCGTAGTACAACGCGAGCAGCCAACGATACGCAGAGGCAGTAGGCGCAGCCCAGCGCTGCCAGGGCTCTCGCTGCCTCCGCCCACGCAGCTTGTTCACAAGCACATTTTAGAACTGAAAAAAATACTTGGGATAGAGAAAAAGAAAAAAATACATCTTAGTCTTAACTCCTAACTAACCTAAATACTTCCTGCCAAATGTAGACCCATAGCTTCCTCAAGACCGAAGCTGTAAAGCAAAAGCCTGAATGACAAACACAGCTATGGCCGGGCACAGGGGCTCACACCTATAATCCTAGCACTTTGGGAGGCCCAGGTGAGAGGATCGCTTGAGGTCAGGAGTTCAAGACCAGTCTGAACAAGAATAAGACTATATTTCTATAAGGAAATAGAAAAGTCAGGCTTGGTGCCTGTAAGGTGTCAGCCACATACACCAGAGCTGTCAAGTTCGAATCCAGCCTGGGCCTGCCAAACAACAATGCCAACTACAACCAAAAAATAGCCCAGTGTTGTGGTGGGCACCTATAGTTCCAGCTACTTGGGAGGCTGAGGCGAGAGAATCACTTAAGCTCAGGAGTTGGAGGTTGCTGTGAGCTGTGATGCGATGGCACTCTACTCGAGGTAACAGCTTGAGGTTCTGTCTCAAAAAAAGAAAAGAAAATTCAGCTAGACATGGTGGTACCTACCTATAGTCCCTGCCTGCTACTGGGGAGGCTGAGGCAAGAATTTGAGGTTGCTGTGAGCATGATGATGCCACTGCACTCTAGCCTGGGCAAGAGAGTAAGTGAGATCCTGTCTCAAAAAAAAAAACAAAACCCTAAAAAAAACCCAAAAACATGGCTCTATCACCTATGGAATTGGTTTAATCTACTTTTCTAGTCAGACTGAGACCTAGTCTCCATCCCCCCATCCATCCACCCATCTATCATCCATTCATCAAACATGCATTAAATGCCTTCTCCTTGCTAGGCACTTTGCTAGGCCCTGAGGATTCAAAAATGAAACATTCATGGTTTTTACAGAGTTCACAAACTAGTAAAGGAGCCAAATAATTAACTCTGACAATATGCCAACACTATAGCAGAGGCAGGTAGAAAGCACAATAGGATTGTGTGAAAAGGAATCTATTTTTTTTTTTTTTTTTTTTTTTTAGACAGCCTCAAGCTGTCACCCTGGATAGAGTGCCGTGGCATTACAGCTCACAGCAACCTCCAATTCCTGGGCTCAAGCAAGTCTTCTGCCTCCGCCTCCCAAGTAGCTGGGACCACAGGCGCCCGCCACAATGTCCGGCCATTTTTTTTTTTTTTTTTTTTTTTGATTGCAGCTGTCGTTGTTTGGCGGGCCCAGGCTGGATTCGAACCCGCCAGCTCAGGTGTACATGGCTGGCGCCTTAGCCGGTTGAGCCACAGGCGCAGAGCCAGAATCTATTTTTTGTTTGTTTGTTTGGCGGTTTTTTGGCTGGGGCTGGGTTTGAACCCACCACCTTGGGCATACGGGGCCAGCACCCTACTCCTTCAAGCCACAGAGAAAAGAATCTAGATATGAGGGAAGGAGTACAGAGAACTGACAAGTGAGAAGGAAAAGAGGAGCAGAGTGCACCAGGCTGCAAAGTGGAGGAAGGGCATTCCAGGAAGAACATGAGTAAGGAAGTGCATTGAGGTGTGACTGCCCAGATACAGTCAGGAAATTTAGCAATCTGGTTTGGCAGGGCAGGAGTTCTTATGTCACAGTTTGCATAAAAATCAGCCACGGTGTTATTAAAATGGAGATTCTCAGAAATGTGATTCAATCAGTCTGGAACCCAGAAATCTATGTTTCAAATTCAGTAAGTCTCAAGCCAAGAAATCATGTCCTGGCTGATCTGAAGAAGACACTTCATAGGCTACACTGAGAAACACTGGGATAGAGTACAAGGTGTGTGAACTAAAAATACTAAGCACCATGCTGACTGAATGGACTCCTCCCTCTCTGCCAAAGGGGCCCAAGGACACCTTAAAACTGAGTGCCCAGGGATGATGGGATGAGAGGTCACACCCCCATCATCTTGCTCTCTCCCTTGCTAAGTCAAGTTTTTTTCCCTAAGAGCCAGACCAGCATTCTTTCCTGATAAAGGACCACCAACTATCAAGTGGTTTTAACAGTCTATTGAGCACCTGCAGGGAGGGTTTTTGTGTCCTTGTTTCACCTTTTTGACATAGAGGGAGGCCATTTCTGACTATGAACCCCACAAAAGGGCAGAGAGGTTCACTGCACAGGCATATGTTTTTCTTCTCATAAATATTCATGATTCTTCCTAGAGCATCTTAAGTATGTATTATATATTTGGCCATCCTGCTCGGTATAAATTCATATTCCCCTTGAAGCACGTGTTTCTGGCTTGTGGCCAGGGTGTGTTCACCCACAGGCCGCAACCCTTTATGAGAAATAAAACTCTCCTTTCCAAATTATAAACCTCGTTGTTTCTTCAGTTAGCAGGTGTACAGTGGGAGGAAGGAGAGGGGGTTGGGAAAAGGCAGAGATTTGGGTCAGGTCCACATTTTGCTAAGGAATTGGGAGCTCAGTTTACAGGTAGTGGGGCACCCTTTTTGGGAGTGCCATTTTAGAGAGAGCAATCTAGAGATAGTATTAACGACAGCTTGGAGAGAAGGAGGGTCACTACATGTTGGCAAGGCATGAGGGATCTCTTCAAGGGAAAACAATTCAGAGATCAAACCACAAGTACCTTGCCACCACTACCCACTTATGAGCTGCAGGGGCCAGGCTGCAGTCTTTGGCTCCTAAAGACACAAAATCCCTCCTGAACAGACAATTGCATGGACCTCATAACAGCGACAGTGGGCCACACAACTCTCATGGGCTTGTATAGAAAGAATCCAGGCAGAGGACACTGCCTATTATACTGAAGGCTTGTGCTGAGTCATCTTTCACTGGAACCAGCTTTGCACAGCCCCTGGGAGTTTGCTTCAGAGCTATTGCTGGCTTTCCCTTGGTTTCCAGGAGGAGGAAAAAGAAAGAATAAATATTAACCAAAGGTGCAGCTGTGGTAGGGAGTCCAGGGCCCCTCCCCTTCCCTCTCTACCGGTACTCTTGCCCCAGAGGCTATGAGAAACTGCTGATATCCTGCGGCTTCTGCAGAAAAAGGGCAGAGGTAAGCTCCTCTTAGAGCAAACCTGAAGCTGGAGAAGACTGGATGATAACCTGCCATATTTCTAGGAGGGGCCCTAGAGGTGGCTAAGCTGAAGCTCACATCACTACCAGGTCTGATTTCTGGGAAGGGGTTCTCATGACATGAGACTTCTTCTAAGGGTAATTTCCTGGCTGACCAGCAAAAAAGGGTGACTTTGCATAAAACTATTCCCTTTTTGGGGGCTTCAGCTTCCTTCTCTGTAAAACCACAGAGCTGGGTTCCAATAACCTTATCTAGTCCTATTGTTCCATGAGCTAAGCTGATTGGGGCTGAATACTCTGTTTTCCTCTACACTGCCACCCCCAGGAGGGCCAGGAGCTGTTTCAGGTACAGTCAGGACACACCCATCCATGTATTTATTATTTTCTGAGCACCCGACTACATGCAAATAAGAAGAGCAAACTTTTTTCACACTTGCTATGTTCCAGGCACTGTGCTAAACATTTTGTTTTTCTTTAGAGACAGGATCTTGCTCTGTCACCCAGGCTAGAATACAATGGCATAATCATAGCTCACTGCAGCCTCAAATTCCTAGGCTCAAGTGATCCTCCTACCTCAGCCTCCCAAGTTGCTGGGACTACAAGCATATACCTCTGTGCCTATCTAATTATTTTATTTTATTTTTTATAGAGACAGGGGTATTGGTATATTGCCCAGGCTGAACTCCTGGCCTCAAGTGATCTTCCTGTCTTGGCCTCCTAAAATGCTAGGTATGCGCCACTATGCCTGACCTTGTGTTAAGCATTTTAGATTTATATATTATCTTACATGATCATTGTGCTAATCCTGTAATGTACTAGTAGTATCTTCATTGCACAGGTCTCAGAGAGATTAATTAACTTGCCCAAGAACATTCAGAACGTTCTCATCTTCACAAAAACAACAGAATCTGTATCAGCTCAGGGTCAGGCAACTCCAAGGGTAACAGTCTTCCCATTCTATCAAACTCCACAGTGCTGGTTAACCCAGGATCAATGAGCTGCAGACCAGAGGCTATACCAGGTTTGCTGGGGGAGTGGGAGAGAGGGGAGAGTAAGGACAACACAGATGAAATTATTTATCAAATGGGAATAATTATGGCACTTACCTCAACTAATGATTACAAGAATTAAAGAAATAATTAGTAAGTTCATAAGTGCATTAAAAAAGTTACATATGGTTATTAATATTAAACATTAAATATGGTTATTAATAAGTGTTATATAGCAGGGTGTAGTGACTCATGCCTATAACCCTAACATTTTCTGAGGCCAAGGCCAGTGGATTGCTTGAGCTCAGGAGTTAAAGACCAGCCTGAGCAAGAGCGAGACCCTGTCTCTACTAAAAAAATAAAATAGAAAAAAATTAGCCAGCTGTTGTGACAGGCACATGTAGTCCCAGCTACTTGGGAGACTGAAGCAAAAGGAAGAAACAGAGTCTCAAACTCACAGCAACCTCCAACTCCTGGGCTTAGGCAATTCTCTTGCCTCAGTCTCCCGAGTAGCTGGGACTACAGGCGCCTGCCACAATGCCCAGCTATTTTTCTGTTTTTGCAGTTCTGCCGAGGTTGGGCTTGAACCCCCCACTTTCGGTATATGGGGCCGGCACCATATTCAATGAGCCACAAGCGCCGCCCCATTAAACTTTTTTTTTTTAGTAGAGACAAAGTCTCACTTTATTGCCCTCGGTAGAGTGCCGTGGCATCACACAGCTCACAGCAACCTCCAACTCCTGGGCTTAGGTGATTCTCTTGCCTCAGCCTTCCAAGTGGCTGAGACTACAGGTGCCCACCACAAAGCCCGGCTACTTTTCTGTTTTTGCAGTTTTTTTGTTTTTTTTTTACCATTAAAATTTTTTTAAGAGAGGGATCTTGCTCTGTCACTCAGGCTGGAGTGCTGTGGCATGTTCATAGCTCCCTGTAGCCTCCAAATCTTGGGCTCTCATTATAGTTGAGTGGTATTAAATGCATTCACATTGTTATGAAACCATCACCAGAACTTCTCTTTTTCTTTTCTTTTCTTTTATTATTAAATCTTAGCTGGGTACATTAGTGCAATCAAGGGGTACAATGAGCTGGTTTCATATACAATCTGAAATATTTTCATCAAACTGTTTAACATAGCTTTCAGGTCATTTTCTTTGTTATTGTATGAAGACATTTTTATTCTGCATTTAGTAAGTTCTGCCTGTACCCTTCTAAGATGCATCATAGGTGTGGCCCCACCAATTACCCTCCCTCCCCCCTAATTTCCCCCTCTCCTCCCCTCCTTTGCCCCTTTCCCCATATTCTGGTGCTATAGTTGGGTTATAGCCTTCAGAACTTTTCATCTGAAGAATTATTATAGAAACTGGGTGCCTACATTAATTACAGGTGGGTCACACCAGCAATCCCAGCACTTTAGGAGGCTAAGGGAGGAAGATCACTTGAACCCAGGAATTTGAGGTTACAGTAAGCTGTGATGGGACTGCTGCACTCCAGCCTGGACAACAGAACAAGACTCTGTCTCTAAAAAAGAAAAATAAAATAAATGATTAATATAGCAAGATAGCTCTTCTTATTATGTTGTATGCTCCTGTATAGTTAACAAAAGGCAGTAGGGTGCAGTAGAGACCAGAAGATAGAGATATTGGCCCTTGGTTCAAGTCCACACCTCTACCCTCACCCAACACCCCAGCCAGTCTATGTGAACTTAAATACTTGATTTATAATCCTCACCACTGGTCTTTCAAGCAGGATAAAACTAACACAGAGAGACCACACAGGGTTGTGGTTGGTATTAAATAAGATCACTGAGGGAAAAGCACTTTGCAACCTTCATACAAAGCCCTCCATAAACTTAAAATGGTGGATACCTTTAAGCTCCTAGATCAGCTCTTGCTACAAAATACAATAGGAACTCAAAACTAAACTGTAAATGACGCGCTGACGCTCCAAGCCTTTGGGTCATGGCGCCCCCTGGTGGTACCGTGCAGCGTCCCTGGCCATCAGGTACTCATGGAGTTAGCTAACTAAGGTCAGGAGCTGGGTGACAATGCGAGATAATTTGGAGTTCCCCGCCCGGAAGGGACTTCTTTCCACCTGAAGACACTTCCCAGACTCCATGGTTCCAGAAGCGCCAGTCTCCTCTATGTGCTCTTAACTTTCTCTTACTGCTTTAGCTCATGGTCTTTTTCCAACCGGTGCCTCAGCCAAACCCTAAAGTCCCCTTTACACCCGTTCAAATCCCGCCTTCTCCAGAAGGCATCTCTGGGCTGCGCCAATCAGGATCCCCCCACCCCTTTTTTTTCCCCGCCTTCACAGAAACCACAGCCTGTAGTTGGTCATGTACTGTTGTGTAGTTCTCTCCAAATTATGGTTCTTTGATAGAATTTCCTGGGGTTTTTTTGACACCCAAATCTCTTTTATTGGGGGCAATGGGCCTTTTGGGGGCAGGCCAGAGGCCCTCACTGTACAGCCTGTTCATTGGCGCTGCTTCCTGAGCCCTGGGCCTTCGTCACATCGGGTAGCTCTGGTGGACTGGAGAAGGGCTGGACGCGTAGGGCCTGGAAGGCATCATCTGCCCTGAAGGCCAGCCCTACTGTGGCGGGGGCCTGGGGCTGTGCTGTTTGGCTGGTGAGCCACACTTCCCCAGTGTCTTGCCATCATCCAGGAGCTGGTCATCCTTGTACAGTCGCTGCTCCTCGGGCGTCCACTTGAAGATGCCCTCGACGGACGATGTGCTTCGGCTCAAACAGGGTGCTCGATTCCTTGGTGATCTTTTTAAATGGCTGAATGGTATTCCATGGCATACGTATACCACAGCTTGTTAGTCCATTCCTGGGTTGGTGGGCATTTAGGCTGTTTCCACATTTCGTCGATTGTAAATTGAACTTCGATATACAGACTAGTGCAAGTGTCTTATGGTAAAAGGATTTTTTTCCTTCTGGGTCAGTAATGGGATTGCAGGATCAAATGGGAGGTCTACTTTGAGTTCTTTGAGGGTTCTCTATATTTCCTTCCAAAAAAGTTGCATTAGTTTGCAGTCCCACCAGCAGTGTAAAAGTGCTCCCTTCTCTTCACAATTTCCTGGTTTTTAAGAAATGTTTCGTTTGATGAAAATGTTTCAGATTGTACATGAAACCAGCACATTGTACCCCTTGATTGCACTAATGTACTCAGCTATGATTCAACAATAAAAAAAAAAGAAATGAAATGTTTCCCATGGCATCCAGAGCATGAGTGAGGGATGGGGTTTCTTCTGAGGGCCTAATATGTGCCAGGTACAGCGCTGGGCATTTTTACATACATACTCTCAATTAATCCTTATGATAATTCTAATACACTTATACTGGAAATTAGGCATTAAGTTATCTTACCTTGTTGACAAAAGCTGGGCCTCATGCAGAGTTAGCGACTTGCTCACAAGTTAGTAAGTAGTAGTAGAGTATGGGTTTGAAACTATGAGCCTGATTACAAATCCACAGAGCACACTTCATCTCCCGTGCCAACTCCTACCAATTGGTACCACTTGGCCTGGAGCAGAGACTTGAGAAAGAACTCAAATCTCCTGGGCTTACGGGGTAAAGTGCTCAGTTTGGTTAGTAATGTTTGCCATGGGTGAGGAGAGGGGAGTGGAGATGAACAATCCTTGTATCTGCCATCTTTCCATTACTCCAGGCTGGGTGGGTGTGTGGGAGGCTGCTCCACTTTATTTTGAGCATGGTTCCAAGAAGCCCTGAGATATTGAATAGGCATGAATCACATAGTGAGACTAACCAGTAGCAAAATCCAGCTGCTTTAGTTTCTGCAACTTAAGTTTTACATTCCATATGAATGAAAGGTGGATAATAATCCCCGAGTTGTTACATGAGTTTAATGGGATTAAGTCTATAAATGCCCTTAGTATGGTGTGTGGCATAAACAAAGTGCTCAACTGGTGTTACTTCCTTCTCGCTTCACTCGAAAAGCAGAGAGAGCCTGATCCTCTCAGGCAGTAGGTTGGAGAGTATTTTCCTTCCTAAGAAATAGTAATTTTATGTCAAAACCACTATAAAAAGAAAGCCTCACATAATGAGACTGTCTCATATCATGTGCCTCCTAATATGCTGCATAGGGGAAGATGGAATTTATGTCTATGCAATATTCCTGTCAAAAGAATTTAACTTGAATCTAAACATGAGGAAAGAATCAAAGACAAAACAATTGGCTTGGATGCTCTCAATGCAAAAAATACCCAAAGAGCTGAGAATTGTTTTGGACTAAAAGGAAACAGGCATATCAACCCAATGCAATGCCATGGCATTCTGCTCAGTACAATGGAATGAGACACTGTCTCAAAAAATTTTTTTAAATTTTTAATCATTTCAGAGAGTACAAGTTGAATTTTGTTACAGGTATATATTGAATAGTGGTAGGGTCAGGGCTTTTCGTACACCCATCACTTGAGTAGGTAGCCCATAGATAATTTTTCATCTCTCACCCCTCCTATTCTTTTGAGTCTCCGATATCCTTTATACCACTCTGTGCCTGTGTGTTGCCACAGTTTAGCTCCCAGTTACAAATAAGAACGTGAGGCATTTTTTTTTGTTGTTCCTTTGTTGTTTCACTTAGGATAATGGTTTCTTAGTTCCATCCAAGTTGCTGCAAAAGCCATTACTTCATTCTTTCTTTCTTTTTTTTTTTTTTGTAGAGACTGAGTCTCACTTTATCACCGAGGCTGTGGCGTCACACAGCTCACAGCAACTGCCAACTCCTTGCCTCAGTCTCCCGAGTAGGACTACAGGCGCCTGCCACAACGCCCGGCTATTTTTCTGTTTTTTTGCAGTTTGGCCAAGGCCGGGTTTGAACCCACCACCTTCGGTATATGGGGCCGGCACCCTACTCGATGAGCCACAGGCGCCACCCCATTCTTTCTAATCACTAGTAGTATTCCATGGTGTCTGTGGAGTGTGTCTGTGTATTTTCTTAATTCACTCATCAGATGATAGGCACTTAGGTTAATTCCACATCTTTGCAAGTGAGAATTCTGCTGTGATACACACACCAGTACACGTATCTTTTTGATATGATTTATTTTCCTCTGGATAGAAACCCAGAACAGGGATTGCAGAGTCAAATGACAGACTTACTTTTATTTTATTTTATTTATCTCTTTTTTTTTTTGAGACAGAGTCTCACTATGTCACCCCAGGTAGAGTGCTATGGCATCACAGCTCACAACAACCTCAAACTCTTGGGCTTATGTGATTCTCTTGCCTCAGCCTCCCAAGTAGCTGTGACTACAGATGTCCACTACAACGCCCAGCTATTTTTTTGTTGTAGTTGTCATTGCTGTTTAGCAGGCCTGGGCTGGGTTCTAACATGCCAGCCTCGATGTACGTGGCTGGTACCCTATCCATTGAGTACAGATGCCAAGCTCAGACCTACTTTTAGTTCTTTGAGAACTCTCCATACTGATTTCCATAGAGATTATATTTATAATTTACATTGCACCAACACCACACAAATGTTCCTTATTCATTGCATCTGTGCCAACATCTATTGTTTTGTTTTTTTATTTTTTAATATTGGTCATTCTAATTGGAGTAAGATGATATCACATTGTGGTTTTTTGTTTTTGTTTTTTTTTTTTAAGAGACAGAGTCTCACTTTATTGCCCTCGGTAGAGTGCCGTGGCATCACACAGCTCACAGCAACCTCCAACTCCTGGGCTTAGATGATTCTCTTGCCTCAGCCTCCCGAGTAGCTGGGACCACAGGCACCCGCCACAACACCCGGCTATTTTTTGTTTTTGCAGTTCAGCCGGGGCAGGGCTTGAACCCGTCACCCTCAGTATATGGGGTGGGTGCCCTACTCACTGAGCCACAAGTGCCGCCCCACGTTGTGGTTTTAACTTGCATTTCCCTGATGATTAATGATGTTGACCAAATATATTCTAATATGTTTGTTGGCCTTTTGTATACCTTCTTTTCAAAAATGTTTATTTGTATCTTTTTTTTTTTTTTTTTTGTGTTGGTGTCTCAGTTTGTTTTGCTAGGTAAAGTGCTCTGGCATCATTGCTCACAGCAAACTCAAAGTCTTAGGCTCAAGCAATTCTCTTGCCTCAGCCTCCCAAGTAGCTGGGACTACAAGCGCCTAACACAACACCCAGCTATTTTTAGAGATGGAGTCTTGCTCTTGCTTAGGGTAGTCTCGAGTCCGTGAACTCAGGCTATCTGCTCACTTCAGCCTCCCAGAGTGCTAGGATTACAGGCATGAGCCACCGGGCCCGGCCCTGATTTGCCCACTTTTTAAGGGGGTTGTTTTTGTCTTTCTGAGATGTTTGAATTCCTTGTAGATTTTAGCTATTAGTCCTTTATTAGACATATAGTTTGTTAATATTTTCTTCCATTCTTCAAGTTATCTATTTACTCTTTTGGTTATTTCTTTTGCTGTGCAGGAGCTTTTTGGTTTAATTAAGTCCCATTTGTCTATTTTTTTTTTTTTTTTTTACTGCATTTGCTTTTGGGGTCTTATTCATAAATGCTTTGCCTAAGCCAATGTCCAGCAAAGTTTTTTTCTAGGTTTTCTTCTAGGATTTCTATCATTTCAGGTGTTATATTTAAGTATTTTAATCTATTTGGATTTAATTTTTGTATATAGTGAGAGATGGGGATCCAGTTTCATTGTTCTGCATATGGCTATCCAATTTTTCCAGCACCATTTATTGAAAAGATGTCACTTACCCAGTGTATGTTCTTGTTAGCTTTATAAAATATCAGTTGCTTGTAATTATGTGGCTTCATTTCTGGGTTCAGTATTCTGTTTTATTAGTCTATGTGTATATTTTTATACCAGTACCGTGCTTTTTTGATTACTATAACCTTGTAGTATAATTTGAAGTGAAGTAATGTGATGCCTCCAGCTTTGTACTTTTTACTTAGGATTGCTTTGGATATTTGAGCTCTTTTTTGGTTTCATATGAATTTAGAATTTTTCTTCTAATTCTGTGAAAAATTATATTGGTATTTTGACAGGAATTGCATTGAATCTATAGATTGCTTTGGGTAGTATGGTCATTTTAACTGTATTGCTTTTCTGATCCATGATCATGAAATGTTTTTCCATTTGTTTGTGTCATCTGTGATTTCTTTCATCAGTGATTTGTATTTCTTCTTATAGAGTTCTTTCACCTCTTTTGTTCAGTTTATTCCTAGGTATTGTTTTTTCCACAGCTATTCTAAATGGGATTGAATTCTTGGTTTGGATCACTTTTCAGTATATAGAAATGCTTTTGATTTTTGTACTTGGATTTTGTAACCTGAGACATTTCTGAACTCATTTATCAAATTTAGGAGTCATTTGGTGGACTTCTTAGGGTTTTCTAGGTATAATGTCAGATCATCAGCAAACAGAGATAATTTGATTTCCTCTTTTTGCAATTTGGATGTCTTTTATTTCTCTTTCCTGATTGCTCTGGCTGGGACTTCCAGTACTATGTTGAATATAAGTGGTGAAAGTGGACATTCTCAGCTTGTACCAGTTCTCAAGGAAAATGCTTTCAGCTTTTCCTCATTTACTGTGATATTGGCTATGAGTTTATCATATATGGATTTCACTATTTTGAGATATGTTCCTTCTATACTGAGTTTGTTGAGGTTTTTATTTTTGGAGACAGAGCCTCAAACTCTCACCCTGGGTAAAGTGCCATGGCCTCACAGCTCACAGCAACCTCCAACTTCTGGGCTCAAGCAATTCTCCTGCCTCCGCCACCCAAGAAGCTGGGACTACAGGTGCCCATCACAACACCTGGCTATTTTTTTCATTGCAGCTGTCATTGTTTGGCAGGCTGGGGCTGAATTTGAACCACCAGCTCAGGTGTATGTGGCGGGTTCCTTAACCACTTGAGCCACAGGCACTGAGCCTTGTTGAGGGTTTTTAACGCAAAGGGATGATGATTTTTATTGAATGCTTTTTCGGCATCTCTTGAGATAATCATATAGTTTTTGTTTTTAAATTCTATTTATGTGGTGAATCACATTTTTTGACTTGCATATGTTGAACCATCCTTGCATTCCTGGGATAAAATCTACTTGATCACCATGAATTACCCTTGATGTGCTGTTGGATTCAGTTTGGATTTTGTTGAGGATTTTTGCATCTATGTTCATCAGAGATACTGGTCTGTGGTTTTTTTTCTTTCTTTTTTTTTTTTTTTTTCTTCTGCATTCTCTCCTGTCTTTGGTATCAGAGTGAGGCTGGCTTTATAGTATGATACAGAGGATTCCCTTCTTCTGGATCTTTTGGAACATGTTGAGTAGGATTGGCACCAGTTCTTCTTTGTACATCTGGTATAATTCAGCTGTGAATTCATCTGGTCCTGAGCTTTTTTGAGGGGGGGTAAAATTTTTTATTACTAATTCAAACTCACTGCTTATTAATAGTCTATTCAGGAGCTCTATTTCTTCCTGGTTCAATCTTAGGAGGTTGTATGTTTTTAGTAACTCATCCATTTCCTCCAGGTTTTTGATTTGTGAGCATGTCATTGTTCATAATAGTCTCTGAGGATTTTTCGTGTTTCTGTGGTATCAGTTGTAATGTTTCCATTTTCATTTCTGATTGTTTTCATTTGGGTCTTTTTAAAATTTATTTTTAATTATTATGGCACATAATACTCATATATATTTATAGAGTACAAGTAATGTTTTGATACGAGGATACACTGTGAATTAATCAAATAAAAGTAATTGGGACACCTATTACCTTAGGCATTTATCATTTCTTTCTGTTAGGAATGTTCCAATTCAATGCTTTTAGTACTTTTAAAGTAAACCCTAACTTGCTGTTGATTATAGCTACTTTATTATCAAATACCGTTCATTCTATCTATTTTTGCAACCCCTAGTGATCTCCACTTTATCTTCCCCCTCCATGTTTCCCTTCCCAGTTTCTGTCTCCATGAGATCAATTGTTTTTAATATTTAACTCACACATATGGATGAGAACATGCAAGATTTGTCTTTCTGTGCTTGGCTTTTTTCACTTAACATAATGTTCTCTAGTTACATCCATGTTGCAAAATGACAGTATTTCATTCCTTTTTGTGGCTATATAATATTGCATTGTGTATATGTACCACAATTATTTATTTACTTATTTATTTTTGTAGAGATAGAGTCTCACTTTATCGCCCTCGGTAGAGTGCGGTGGCATCACATAGCTCACAGCAACCTCCACTTCCTGGGCTTAGGCAATTCTCTTGCTCAGCCTCCCAAGTAGCTGCCACCTTCAGTATATGGGGCCAGTGCCCTATTTGACGAGCCACAGGTGCTGCCCTGTACCATAATTTTTTTAATCTATTCATCCATTGGTGCACTTAGATTGATTTCAATTATTATCTATTGTGAATAGTGCTGCAATAAGTGTAAGGGTGCAAATATCTTTTTGATATACTGAATTCCTTTCTTTTGGATATTTACTTAGCATATCCTGGATCCATATGGTATTTATTTGAATCTTATCTGTTCTTTTCTTGGTTAGGCTAGCTAGTGTTCTATCAGTTTTGTTTATCTTTTTGAAAAAGCAACTTTTTGCCTCAGCGTCTGTGGCTCAACGGGCTAAGGCACCAGCCATGTACATCTGAGCTGGCAGGTTCGAATCCAGCCCGGGCCTGCCAAACAACAATGGTGGCTACAACCTAAAAAAAATGGCTGGGCGTTGTGGTGGGCGACTGTAATCCCAGCTACTTGGGAGGCAGGGGCAGGAGACTCGCTTGAGCTCAGGAATTGGAGGTTGCTCTGAGCTGTGATGCCATAGCACTCTATCCAGGGTGACAGCTTGAGGCTCTGTCTCAAAAAAAGAAAAAGAAAAAGCAACTTTTTATTTTGTTGATCCTTTGTGTGTGTGTGTGTGTATGTGTGTTTTTAGACATAGTCTCAAGCTGACACCCTGGGTGGAATGCTGTGGCATCACAGCTCACAGCAATCTCAAACTCTTGGGCTTAAGCCAGGGGTTCTCAAACTACAGCCCATGGGCCACATGTGGCCTCCCCACCCCAGGACATTTATCCAGCCCGCTGGGTGTTTTCACCTCCGCAGCCTGTCCTGTTTAGCAGTGGATTCATCCCAGGCCCACAAAATATGTTAGCGGAAAAACCATTGGTTGCATTCCCAAACAAAACGTGTGGATTCACTGGAAAAGTTGCAAAAGGAGTTCCAATTGAGATTTAAAGAGCTTCATCTCCATGAACAGGACATACAGCTTTTCCATAACCCATTTTCTATTGACATTAAAAATGTGGAGGTCAAAAAAAAATGTGGAGGTCAATCCCTGAAGTTGCCACCCTGGCTGCCGCTCTGCCAGTGGCTCCGGTGCCACCTTGGGCCAGCATCTCCGGCAGGTGGGAGCCAGGTGCTGACGGGTGTGGCAGGGGCTGCCGGCCAAGCACTCCTGTGGCTCTGGCTCTGGCTCTGCACAGGCGGCAGCTTTCTGGCTTCTCCATGGGGCTGGCCTGCAGCGCCTGGATGCTCTAAGAACGTTTCCACTGTTGCTAGGAGGACACATGCAGTGGGATTCAGAATTCCTGGAGAATTGCCTTTGTGAGAAGCTGGAAGTATTTCTTTAAATTCCTTCTCTTAGTTTTTCAAAGAAACATCAAGAAACCATGAACAACATTAGTAATGTAGAGTTTGACTGCCACTTGCTTGATGAAGGTTTTACTGCCAAGGACATTCTGGACCAAAAAAATCAATGAAGTTTCCTCTTCTGATGATAAGGATGCCTTCTATGTAGCAGACCTTGGAGATGTTCTGAAGAAACACCAAGATGGCTAAAAGCTCTTCTTCGTGTCACTTTCTTTTATGCAGCCAAATGTAGTGACAGTAGAGCCATT
>CAUYON010022423.1:0-22322 GCA_963573935.1 Arctocebus calabarensis | reverse complement strand
CTCCCAAGTAGTTGGGACTACAGGCGACCGCCACAACGCCCGCCATTTTTTGGTTGCAGCCGTCATTGTTGTTTGGCGGGCCCTGGGGCTGGATTCGAACCCGCCAGCTCAGGTGTACGTGGCTGGCGCCTTAGCCCGTTGTGCCACAGGTGCCGAGCCTGGCTATAATTTTTATATAAATTCCCCTATTCATGTTGAGGAAATTTCCCTTGATTCCTAGTTTTCTGACTGTTTTTTAAATGAAAGTACTTTGGATTTTCTTCAAATTTTTTTTGGAACAGTTGAGATAATTGTATTTCTTTTTCTTGTTCTGTTAATGTGATTTATTACATTAATTTTATAAAGCAAATTTGCATTCCTAGGATAAATTTGGTCAGTATAATCCTTTTAATATATTTTGGACTTGGTTTTCTAGTTTGTTGAGGTTTTACATACATATTCATAGAGGATAATCTTGTGATATCTGTCTCACTCTGCTGTTAAAGTTGGCCTTACAGTGTTAATTAGTGTTCCCTACTCTTCTATTTAGTGGAAGAGTGTTGATATTAATTCTTATTTAAATTTTTTGTGGAATTAACTTGTGATGTCATCTAGCTCTAGACTTTTTATGGGAGGTTTTTGTTTTGTTTTGTTTAGTTTTGAGACAGAGTCTCACTTTGTTGCCATGGGTAGAGTGCTGTGGCGTCACAGCTCACAGCAACCTCAAACTCTTGGGCTTAAGTGATTCTCTTGCCTCAGCCACCTAAGTAGCTGGGACAACAGATGCCCACCACAATGCCCAGCTATTTTTGGTTGTAGTTGTCATTGTTGTTTGGCAGGCCCAGGCTGGATTTGAACCTGCCAGCTCTGGTGTATGCGGCTGGCACCCTAGCCACTGAGCTACAGGTGCTGAGCCTATTGGGAGGTTTTTGATTGTTGATTTAATCTGTAGTCAATAGTTACTGAGTTACTTTAGGTAGTTTGTGTGTTTTTTGGAATTTCTTCCTGGTCATCTCATTTGTCAGTATAAAATTCTCCATAATACTCTCTTATCTTTTTTTCTTCACAATATTCTCAGATTTTTTTCTTTAAGAACATTTTCCTTTTTTATTTTAGTTATTTATGTCTTCTCTTTTCTTCTTGGTCAGTTTAGCTAAAGCATTGTTAATTTTGTTCATCTTTTTGAAGAACCAACTTTTGGTTTTGTTAATTTTTTTTTTTTTCTTCTTTTTTCATTTATCTCTGTTCTAATCTCTATTATTTCCTTCTCTGCTAGTTTGGGTTTGGTTTTTACTTCTTTTTCTAGTTCCTCAAGGTTTAAAGAGAGGTTATTAATTTTAGATCATTTTTCTTTTCTTTCTTTCTTTTTTTTTTTTTCCCCAGACAGAGTGTCACTATGTTAACCTCAATAGAGTGCCATGGTGTCCCGGCTCTCAGCAGCCTCAAAGTCTTGGGCTTAAGCAATTCTCTTGCCTCAGTCTCCCGAGTAGCTGGGATTACAGGTACTTGCTATAATGCCCAGCTGTTTTTGGTTGCAGTTGTCATGGTTGTTTAGCAGGCCTCAGGCTAGACTCAAACCTGCTAGCCTCAGTGTATGTGATCCGCACCCTACTCACTTAAGCTACAGGAGCCAAGCCCACTTTTCTTTCTTCTTTTGAGACAGAGTCTCACTGTATTGCCCTCAGTAGAGTGCTGCGGTGTCTCAGCTCACAGCAACCTCCAACTCTTGGGCTTAAGTGATTGTCTTGCCTCAGCCTTAGCTGGGACTTCAGGTGCCTTCCACAATGCCCGGCTATTTTTCTGTTGCACTTGTCATTGTTGCTTTAGTTGGCCCGGGCTGGATTGTAACCTGCCAGACCTTGGTGTATGTGGCTGGCATCCTGCCCACTGAGCTATGGGCACTACCCCATTTTTCTTACTTTTTTTTTTTTTTTTTTTAGGGACAGACTCTCACTTTGTCACCCTTGGTAGAGTGCTTTGGCATCACAGCTCACAGCAAACTCCAGCTCTTGGACTTAGGCTATTCTCTTGCCTCAGCCTCCCGAGTAGCTGAGACTACAGGCACCTGCCACAACACCTGGCTATTTTTTGTTGTAGTTTGGCCAGGGCTGGGTTCAAATCCTCCGCCTTTGGAATATGGGACCGGCACCCTACTCACTGAGCTACAGGCGCCATCCCCATTTTTCTATTTTAATATTAAGTATTTACAGCTATCAGTTTCCCTCAGAGCACTCCTTCCATTGTATACTGTAAGATTTGGTATGTTGCATATTTTCATTTTCCTCAGGGTATCTTGTAAATTTTTTTGTGTTTTTCTTATTGACTCATTGATTGAGAGTGTGTTATTTAATTGTTCAGTTTTCTTTCTGTTTTTTTGTTTTTAGCTTTATTCCATCGCAGTTAGAAAATAAACTTTTTGTGATTTTAATCTTTTATGTAATGGAGATTCTAATATGTATAGAGATTTGTTTTGTGGGCTAACATATGTTCTGTACTGGAGAAGGTTTGTGTTCTCTTGAGGAGGATTTGTATTCTCTTGTTAGAGTGCGTGTTTTTTTTTTTTTTTGGTAGAGACAGAGTCTCACTTTATTGCCCTTGGTAGAGTGCCGTGGTGTCACACAGCTCACAGAAACCTCCAATTCCTGGGCTTAGGCGATTCTCTTGCCTCAACAGACACAAAGCCCAGCTATTTTTTTGTTTTGCAGTTTGGCTGAGGCTGGGTTTGAACCCGCCACCTTTGGCATATGGTGCTGGCGCCCTACTCGCTGAGCCACAGGCACCGCCCTGTTAGAGTGTCTTTAGATGTCTCTTAGATCTGGTGAGTGTTCAGTCCTCTGTTCCCCTCTTGCTTTTTTTGTCTACGAAGTTACATCCGCCTTTGATCACTTTTTAATTGGATTATTTGATTTTTTCCCTCTTGAGTAGTTGCAGCTCTTCACATAGTCTAGTCATTAATCCCATGTTAGGTGGCTAGTTTGCAGATATTTTCTCCCATTCTGTGGGTTGTCTTTTTCACTTTGTTGATTGTTTCCTTTGTTGTGCAGAAGTTTTTTTTAGCTTTTCAATTGTATTGTAGTTTTGATTTGTACCTTCCTCCACTTTATTTTATTTTATTTTTTTTGAGACAGAGCCTCAAGCTGTCACCCTGGATAGAGTGCTATGGCATCACAGCTCACAGCAACCTCCAAATTCCGGGGCTCAAGCGAGTCTCTTGCCTCCGCCTCCCAAGTAGCTGGGACTACAGGCGCCCGCCACAACGCCCGGCCATTTTTTTTGGTTGCAGCCGTCGTTGTTGTTTAGTGGGCCCGGGCTGGATTTGAACCCACCAGCTCAGGTGTATGTGGCTGGTGCCTTAGCCCGTTGAGCCACAGGTGCCGAGCCCCTTCCTCCACTTTTTATTTGCTATTTGGCCAATTTTGCCCTGTTTGTCTGTGCTCTGGGGGTAGCACCATTTATTGAAGAGGTTATTCTTTCCCCACTGTATGTTTTTGGCACATTTGTTAAAGATAAGTTCACTATGGATGTGTGGATTTATTTCTGGGTTCTCTATTGTGTTCCACTGGTCTACGTGTTTGTTTTTATGCTAATCCCATGCTGTTTGGGTTACTACAGATCTGTACATTTTGAAGTCAGGTAATGTGATTCCTCTGGTTTTATTTTTTTTGCTTAGGATGACTAAGCAAGAAAATCGCGTAAGCCCAGGAGCTGGAGGTTGCTATGAGCCATGAAGTCATAGCACTCTACCAAGGGTGACAAAGTGAGATTCTGTCTCTAAAAAAAAAATAAATAAATAAGCCAAAAAAACAAAATAAAAAAATGCAAAAATATTCCATGCTCATGGATCAGAAGAATCAATATTGTTAAAATATCCATACTATCCACAACAACATACAGATTTAATTCAAAATACCAACAACATGCTTCATGGAAATAGAAAAGATAACCTCCAAATTTATATGGAATACAAAGACCCAGGCGATTTTCTTGCCTCAGCCTCCCGAGTAACTGGGACTACAGGCACCTGCCACAACACCTGGCTATTTTTTTGTTGCAGTTCGGCCAGGGCCGGGTTTGAACCCGCCACCCTTGGTATATGGGGCTGGAGCCCTACTCACTGAGCCACAGCCACTGCCCTATTTTTGCATTTTTTTGTGTCCTCTTCAGTTTATTTCATCAATGTTTTATAGTTTTCATTATAGAGATCTTTCATTTCTTTGGTTAAATTTATTCCTATATATTTTATTTTATTTGTAGTTGTTATAAATGGAATTACTTTCTTGGTTTCTTGTTCAGACTGTTTACTGTTGGCATTTAGAAATGCCCACTGACTGGGCGGCGCCTGTGGTTCCTTGAGTAGGGCACTGGACCCATATACTGAAGGTGGCAGGTTCCAACCCTGCATCAGCTGAATTGCAAAACAGAAAAATAGCCAGGCATTGTGGTGGGCACCTGTAGTCCCAGCTACTCGGGAGACTGAGGCAAGGGAATTGCCTAAGCCCAGGAGTTGGAGGTTGCTGTGAGCTGTGTGACGCCACTGCACTCTACTGAGGGCGATGAAGTGAGACTGTGTCTCTACAAAAAAAAGCAAAAAACAAAAAAATCAAATTATCCTTGTTTGCAGATAATATCATCTTTTATCTAAAGAAACCTAAAGACTTCACTGTCTTCTACAAAGAAAAACAAACAAACAAAATAACCAGGCGTTGTGGTGAGCGCCTGTAGTCCCAGCTATTCGGGAGGCTGAGGCAAGGGAATCGCCTAAGCCCAGGAGTTGGAGACTGCTGTGAGCTGTGTGATGCCATGGCACTCTACCGAGGGCGATGAAATGAGACTGTGTCTCTACAAAAAAAAACAAAAAACAAAAAAACAAAAAACCCACTGATTTTTGTATGTTGATTTCGTATTCTGCAACTTTACTGAATTTGTGTATCGATACTGATAGGTTTTTTTGTGAAGTCTTTAGGTTTCTTTAGATAAAAGATGATATTATCTGCAAACAAGGATAATTTGACTTCTTCCTTTACAATTTGGACATCCTTTATTTTATTTCTTTCTTTTATCTGATTGCTTTAGCTAGAACTTGCAGTATTGTGTTCGGTAACAGTGGTGAAAGTGGGCATCTTTGTCTTCTTATGTTTAGATTTTAGAGAAAAGAATTCCGGCTTTTCCCATTCTTTGTGATAGTCACTGTGGATCATTCATATATGGCTTTATTATGTTGAGGTAAGTTCTTTTCTACACCTAATTTTTGGAAAGTTTTTAATCCTGAAGAGGTGTTGAATTTTATTGAATCCTTTTTCAGCATCAGTTGAAATGATCATATGGTTTTTTCCTTTGTTCTATTGATATAATGTATTGCATTGCTTGCTGAGCATATGTTTCATTCCTAGGATGAAACCTACTTGATCATGATGAATAATGTTTGTATGTATTGCTCAATTTGCTTTGGTAGTATTTTGTTTGGGATTTTTGCATCTATGTTCACCAAATATTGACCTATAGTTTTCTTTTTTGTTTTTGTGTCGAGGTGATACAGGGTTCATAAATAATGAGTGTGGGGGTTTTCCCTCCTCGTCAGTTTTTTGAATAGTTTAAGTGGGATTGGCACTGGTTCTTCATTGAATGCTGGGTAGAAAGAATTCAGCACTGAAGCTGGGCCTTTCTTTGCTGGGAGACTTTGTGAGACTGAGGCAAAAGAATCGCGTAAGCTCAGGAGTTTGAGGTTGCTGTGGGCTTTCATAGTGAGACTCTATCTCAAAAGATAAATAAGTAAATAAATAAAATAAAATCTCCTGAAGTTAATCTTGCTGGTGGGCTAAGTTTTCCTATGACCCTTTCTCAAGTACTTCCAGGATCCCAGTTTTAGGTCTCAGTTAAATTCATTGTGATGGAACAATGGAGCAAAACCATTTCCTCTTCCTAGAGGCCTCTAGTGCTTACGGCCACCTCTGGACCACTTCTGGGCTACCATGGTCCAGGCCCAAAGTTTGCTGTTCTCTGCCTCGTCCTTAAAATTTTGTTGTTGGTGGTAGTGTTTTACATATATTCTATGTGACATTTCTATGTTGTGTTAGTGGAAAGAACAGTTGTTGTTTACTTAGTGTACCATAATGCAGGAATTGGAATAAGGACGGAGTCTTTAAGAATCTCTTCTTTTATGCAAATTATATACTTATGTCTTTGAGGACTCGTTTTCCAACTTCTCTGTTTCTAGCCATCTTCATTTTAGTTTTCAATATCCCTCCCCACTCCGTTTCTGTCTTTCGTCCTTACCTCTGCCCAATTCTAGTAGGTAAGATTTTTCAGGGCCCTTTCAGGGCCCTTGGCTGATACTGCTTTCTATTTGTCAGAATACCCAAGAATATGCAGGGCACATTGTAGACACCAAAAGACTAACTGGCTGATTCAGAACTCTCTTTTTTTAAGTTTAGGTTTATTTTTCTCTTAGCATAATCATTCATTTCTCTAACAAATACTTACTGAAAACCTACTCTGGTAGGTCCTTGTAATGATGTAGTTAGTAGAGCCCCCAGCATCAGTGATAGGTTAGTGGGAGAAAGGAGTACATAAAAAAAAATCGTTAAAATAGTATAGTTGTTCAGCAGTAGATTGTACCTCTGGTAGAGCTTTATACTTTCTACTTTTTTTTTAAAGGAAATTATTTTGTTTTTTATTTTGGTTGCAATTTGGCTGGGGCCGAGTTTGAACCTGCTACCCTCATATGTGGGGCCGGCACCCTACTCACTGAGCCACAGGCGCCTCCCTATACTTCTGATTTTGAAAAATTTCAGACCTAGAAAAAAAGTGGATAGTATAGTACGATGGCTACCTTGAATACCTTTCACCTAAGGTCTCAGCTGTTAATCAACATTTTGCCACGCTGACTTCTTTCCTCTCTTTCTAGAGAAGGAAGTTGTAGACATCATGACATTTCATAGACATCATGACATTTCATCTCTAATTCTGGGGATGGGAGACAAATAGGGAGAGATCCTGGTGGAAGTGATGCCTAAGCTCAATTTCAAAGGAAAACTAGATTTTAGTGAAACAAGGGAGATCGGTAGTCCAGGAAGGCACAGTAGTGAGAAACAACATGGTGTATGTGAAATAATAAACTGTTTGATGCTGTTAAAGGGTAAATTTCAAGGAAATGGCAGCCAGAAATAGATTTGGAAATGCAGGCGGGATCCACTCAAGAAAAGACTCATGCACCATCTGCCATGTGAAGGAACCTGGGATTTAACCCACAACTGATGAGAAACTGCAGGGGATTGGCTTGGTCGGATTTGTATTTTTTTCCCTGGTTTTCTAATTTTTAAAAAAAAAATTATTTTCAGATTAATATGAGGGTACACATGACTAGGTCATATTGTTAGCATCTATAATGTAAAGAGAAGTTGCATTTGAGTCCTTTACCCAGGTAGTATACCATGCACCCCTATGTTGTACTCATTAGGTGGGAACCTACTAGCCCCTCTCACCTGCTTCTTGAATTTAATTGTGTTTTTCTTTCATGTGGTCCTGTAGTTTTTGGTCTTCTAGTTTCAGCATAGTATTGAGTGCATGGGATGCTTGCTATTCTGAAGATACTTTATTCATTTATTTATTTTTGAGACAGAGTCTCTCACTTTTGTTGCCTCCGGTAGAGTGCCATGACATCACAGCTGATAGCAACCTCAAACTCTTGGGCTAAAGCTGTTCTTTTGTCTCAGCCTCCCAAGTAGCTAGGACTAAAGATACCCACCACCCACCACAATGCCTATTTTTTAGAGACAAGGTTTCGCTCTTTTTTTTCTGCATTTTTTTTTTTTTTTTGGTCTGGGGCTGGGTTTGAACTCACCACCTCCACTATATGGGGCCCACATCCTACTCCTTTGAGCCATAGGTGCTGCCCAAGGTCTCGCTCTTGTTCAGGCTGGTCTTGAACTCCTGAGCTCAGGCAATCCACCTGCCTTGGTCTCTCAGAGTCCTAGGATTACAGGTGTGAGCCACCTCCCCTAGCACTTAAGATACTTTAGTTAGGAGAATAGAATGTTCTCCAGCTCCATCTAAGAAAATATAAAAGATGCAAAGTCTTTATCTTTTTTACGGCTGAATAATATTCTATGGTATACATATAGCGTAGTTTATTAATCCATTCATGTGTTGATGAGCATTTGCACTATTTTCACATCTTTGCAATTGTGAGCTGCTGTAAAAGTTTGAGTGCAAATGTCTTTATGGAAAGGTTATTTTTGTTCTTCTGGGTAGATAGCTAGTAATGGGATTGTGGATCAAATGGAAGATCTACTTTTAGCTCTTTGAGGATTCTCCATACTTCTTTCCCAAAGGGCTCTATTAGTTTGCAATCCCACCTACAGTGCATAAGTGGTCCTTTCTCTGTGCACCCATGCCAGTGTCTACAGCTTTGGGACTTAGTGATGTGGGAGGTTCTCACTGCGGTTAGGTGATACCTTAGGGGTGGTTTTGATTTTGCATTTCTCTGATGATTAGGGATGGATAAGCATTTTTTTTCATGTGTTTGTTGGCCATTCATTTGTCCTCTTGGGAAAAGATTCTGTTCATGTCTCTTGCCCAGTGATTAATGGGTTTGTTTGTTCTTTGCAGATTTATATTTTAGATTGATCCCACTGGAGTCTGTGAGAGAGCAGAAGTCAGGGTTGGAGCAGGTTGGTGGCTGAGACAGACTCATGGTGAGAATTTGGGAGGGTCTGGACTAGACCACTATTGAGGATATGAATGGAAGACAGATTTTAGGTTATAATTAGGATTTTGAATGACCATTATTTTTTTGGGGGGGGAGTGTTGCAGTTTTTGGCCAGGGCTGGGTTTGAACCCGCCACTTCCAGAATATGGGGCCAGCGCCCTACTCCTTTGAGCCACAGGCGCCATCTAGTCATTACTTGTTAAATATGGGGAATAAGGGAGAAGAGAAGTTCAGGATGATGCTAGTATTTCTAGTTTGAGTGACTTGGTGAATGGTGGTGCCACCAAATGAAATGGGAAATTCAGGAGGAGAGCTAATACAGGGAATAAGATAATAAGGCTGGTTCAGAAAATGTTAGTTTTAGGGTTAGGACAGGGGTGGCTAAGTCATCCGTGTCATTTAATAGGTAATCCAAGAAGGCAGCTGGGAGTCAATAGAGGCATAGCCTAAAGAAACTGAACTGAGCATGACCTTAGATGGAGTTGGATGGAGCAGGATAAACTTGCAGGGTTTGAGCTTCGGGGCTGAGAATCAACCCTCAGAAAATCAACTCTCAGGGCAACCACAAACCATTGTCAGGAAGGTGGATGGAAAGCCACGGTCAGTACAAAATCACAGAAGCCTAGAGAAGTTTTAAAGAGTTTGTGAAACATCCCATGCAACAAAGAGTTCCAGTAATGTAAGATGTGAAAAGTACCCTTTGAACCAGGTCATTGGAGTCTTAGAACAGTTTCTTCACAATGAAAACAAGCACAGGTTTTAAAACACTGAATTTTGCTTGAAACTTAACAATGGGATAATTTTTCATGTTTGAATATTATCCAACATTATTATTTTTTTTTTTTTTTTGAGACAGAGCCTCAAGATGTCACCCTGGGTAGAGTGCTGTGGCATCACAGCTCACAGCAACCTCCAATTCCTGGGCTCACGCGAGTCTCCCGCCTCTGCCTCCCAAGTAGCTGGTAGCTACAGGCGCCCGCCACAATGCCTGGCCATTTTTAGGTTGCAGCCATCATTGTTTGGCGGGCCCGGGCTGGATTTGAACCCGCCAGCTCAGGTGTACATGGCTGGTGCCTTAGCCTGTTGAGCCACAGGTGCTAAGCCCCAACATTATTTATTATTTTAAAATTAGAAATAATGCTACTATATTATGATTTGGTAAAAATAATACCCTTTTATATTTTCCTGTAACTTTTATCAATGGCATAGTTATTATTAGAAAATTTAAATTTTCTAATTTTTAAATTTAAATTTAAATTAGGCTGAGCGCAGTGACTCACATCTGTCTGTAATCCTAGCACTCTGGGTGGCATAGGCAGGTGGATTGCTTGAGCTCAGGAGTTTGAAACCAGCCTGAGCAAAAGCGAGACCCCTGTCTCTAAAAAAACATAGCCAGGTGTTGTGGCAGGCACTTTTAGTCCCAGCTACTGAGGAGGCTAAGGCAGGAGAATCACTTCAGCCCAAGAGTCTGAGGTTGCTGTGAGCTATGATGTTACAGCACTCTATCCAGGGCAACAAAGTGATACTCTTGTCTCCCCCAAACCCAGGAACAACAAAAAAAGAAAATGTAGTTATTTAAACTATAGTAAAGGGTTAAATTGCTATTGAATTTTATCCTAAATAACTGTTAAATAATTCTGTCCTGGGAAACATGCTCTTTAAGAATAACATTCATTGGAGGTGCCTGTAGCTCAGTGGGTAGGGTGCCGGCCAAATATACTGAAGCTGGTGGGTTTGAACTTGGGCCAGCTAAAACAACCATGGCAACCTCAACAAAAAAATAGCTGGGCATTGTGGTGGGCGCCTGTAGTTTCCACTACTTGGGAGACTGAGGTAAGAGAATCGCTTAAGCCCAAGAGTTTGAGGTTGCTGTGAGCTGTGATGCCACGGTACTCTATCCAGGGCGACAGCTTGAGACTCTGTCTCAAAAAAAAAAAATAATAATAATAATAATATTCATTGAGTTTATGAAGCCATTAATAGGCATTCATTGTTTGTTCTTTAAAGTTTTCTGTGTCATCCATTAAACTGATGTTTCCTCAAAATGTACACTTGTAGAATTTTCATTTATTAGGGTGTCAGCTTGAGAAGGAAAGTGTTATTTAAAACAAACACATTCTTCTCTTCTTTATCTGCTGATATCAGCTTTGCAAGTACGTTGGTATGATATACCAAATGCAAAAATTTCTCATTAACCTGTAAATATTAAAAATTATTTTAGTAAAGTCAAGGCAAACAATATCTCAACTCCTATTTTTGGTATCATGACTTTTCTAAACAATTCAGATACTCAGTTTTAAGTGTATATATTCACAAAACCATTTTGCGTAAGTGTGTGAAATACTTTATGAAAAGTAACTTTAGTCTTTTTTTTTTTTTTTTTCTTTTTGAGACAAGAGCTTTGTTCCTTGTTGGGGATAGAGTGCCAGTATCTTAGCCTAGCTCACAGCAACCTCATACTCCTAGCTGAAGTGATCCTTCTGTCTCAGCCTTCGTAGAGGCTGGGACTACAGAAATGTCCTACCATGCCCAGCTAATTTTTCTATTTTTAGTAGAAATTGAGTCTCCCTTTGCTCAGGTTGGTTTCTTTGAACTCTTGACTTCAAACAGTCCTCCTGCCTTGACCTCCCAGAGTACTAAGATTATAGACAGGCGTGAGCCATTGCACCTGGTCAGTAATTTGGGTTTTAAATGTCCTATATCCATAATATTTGAGAAAGTCATATCAAAATACTATATTAAAAACATGGGTGATTTTTTTACAAAATGATTTTCTTTTAAGAAAGGAAAAAAATTAGCTGGTCGTTATGGTAGGCGCCTGTAGTCCCAGTTACTCTGGAGGCTGAGGCAAGAGAATTGCTTGAGCCCAAGAGTTGTAGGTTGCTGTGAGCTGTGATGCCACAGCACTGTACTGAGGGTGACAAAATGAAACTCCGTCTCAAAAAAAAAAAAGGAAAAAAATTCACGTTAATTTAAAAATGCTGGACACTTTTCATTTATGATAGTGAAATTATGATTTAAAAAAATATAAAACAGAAAATAAGACTTTTAATGAAACAACAACATAGGTGTCATTAATAATAAAAGGGGACATCTGACTCTTTTAATATATTGTGTCTCGCTGCATAATAGTTCACTAAATAAATGAAATTATTGATTTCTGCTTCATTACAGACATACACATATGAGCAGGTTTTTCAGCACCATAACACAAGGCCATAACTTTCCTTCTTTGGAAGAATAAAAGCTTTCAGATGGCAAATCCCAGAAACCTTCACTGTGGCCTTTTGCATTTTGTCTCCTGTGTAGCATTACTAGAGAGACACAGTTGAAAGAAGCATCTCATAAATCAGCAAGAATGAGCGTTTTCCTTCTAAGTGTTCTTAAAATCATTGATTAGCAGGATTCCACTACAGGACAATATTATTTTACTCACATTTTGGAAATTTTCAGTAGGAAATGGTTCATTGTAGCTTATTTCCCTATGCCTACTATTTGATGCAAAATATTTATATTTTTATAGATGTTTGAAATAAGCTAGAATATTTCATCTGTGTTAAAAATATACATTTTTCTGTTTTCCAGTAAAAGCTGAGTGGGTCTCCATGATGTTGGGATGGAACAGTAAAGAGTTAGCAATTTGGATGTTTTCATCACTCACCTGTATCGTATGATAACTAAAGCCCTTGTATCAGTGGCTGGATTTCCCACTTTCCAAAATGTTTTGTTATCGAGTAGTTAAAGCCATAGCTTTTGCCATAGTTGCTGCACTACTTGGCACCTGGTGATGATAGCAGACATGAATTCCATTTAAAAAAAGAATGGGGGCTCAGCGCCTGTGGCTCAATGGGCTAAGGCGCCAGCCACATACACCTGAGCTGGTGGGTTTGAATCCAGCCCAGGCCCGCCAAACAACAATGATGGCTGCAACCAGAAACTGGCCGGGCATAGTGGCAGGCACCTATAGTCCCAGCTACTTGGGAGGTGGAGGCAGGAGATTGCTTGAGCCCAGGAATTGGGGGTTGCTGTGAGCTGTGATGTCATAGCACTCTATCCAGGGTGATAGCTTGAGGCTGTGTCTCAAAAAAAAAAAAAAAGAATAGGGTCTCACTCTTGCTCAGGCTGGTGTTGAACTCCTGAACTTAAGGGATACTTCCACCTTGGCCTCTACACGCTAGGATTACAGACGTGAGCCACTGTACCTGGCCTAGAAAAACTTTTAATTTTATAATGGCATCTTGAGTTTTGGGCATTACCAAGTTTGGGGAAGATACGTGTATTTGTGTATTTCTGTAAAGTTGCTTTTTCTAGTCTGTATTGAACTCAACAATTATAAACTTAAAAAGTGTTCATTCATATCTTTAAAATAAACGTTTATATTGACAAGGTGGTTATAAAACAAAAAAAAAGTCAAAGAAATGATTTCTTTTTTTCTTCCAATGGTCTGCTCATTTAGAAAAATTTGAATATTTAATTACACTGTATTTTTATTTTATTTATATATATATTTTTTTTTTCGTTGAGACAGGGATGAGTAAGTCTCCTTAGTTTGTGCAGGCTGGGCTCAAACTTTTCCTGTCTCAGCTGCCTGAGGGATTACAGTCCCTCAGTTTGCTGTTAACCAAGACTAAACTTCTATTCAGAATTAACAATCTATGGGCTAAAGACAGATGAGACATCTGTCTCAGCATACTTTCTATACTGTATTCTTGAGGGTTGTATTCTCAGCACTTGACTTTAACATAGTTTTCGTATTATGGGGATGTTGTAGCATCCTACTGAAATCCTCTTCATATTCTGGAACCTCTCCAATGAGTCTTTGACTTCCATATAAAGTAAGGTTTAAGTTCAGTTCCATGGATTAGGAAGGTGGAGAAATGGTTCTGTAGCTGACAGAACTGCCTCATCTGTCTTTAACCTATAGATTGTTAATTCTGAATAGAAGTTTAGTCTTGGTTAACAGCAAACTGAGGTAGTGTGATTGATTTAAATTTTTTTTTAATTTCAGATTAATATGAGGGTACAAATGTTTAGGTTATATTGTTTTCATTTCTAAGGTTGAGCCCTTCACCCAGGGGCATGCTCAACCCCCTCACATTCTGCACTTGAGGTGAGATCCCGACCAATCGCCCTTTCTCCTCCTTCCACTCCTTTTTCTCCTCTCCCTTCCCTCTTGCTAGACTGTGTAGGTGGGCATGAAGTTGTTTATATATTGGCTTTATATTAGTCTTGAGTACACTGGATACTTTTTTTCCCATTCTTGAGATAATTTACTAGAAGAATATGTTTCATCTCCATCCAGGTGAGCACAAAAGATATAAAGTCTGTGTCTTTTCCTACGGCTGAGTAGTATTCCATAGTATACATACACCATAGTTGGTTAATCCATTCGTGGGTTTATGGGTGCTTGGGATGCTTCTACATCTTGGCAATTGTGAACTGAGCTGTAATAAATATTCCGGTACAAATATCCTTGTGGTAAAATGATTTTTGTTCATTTGGATAGATATCTAGTAACAGGATTGTGGGATCAAATAGAAGGTCAACTTTTAGTTCTTTGAGATTTCTCCATACTTCTTCCATAGAGGTTTTATTAGTTTGTAATCCCATCAACTGTAAAACCCATTCTCTCCACATCAACACCAGCAACTGCAGATTTGGGACTTTGTTTTTTTTTTTTTTTAATTTTTATTTATTTATTTATTTTGCAGTTTTTAGCCAGGGCTGGGTTTGAACTTGCCACCTCTGGCATATGGGTCTGGCATCCTACTCACTGAGCCACAGGCGCCACCCTGGGACTTTGTGATGTAGGTAAACCTCACTGGAGAAAGGTGATATCTCAGAGTGGTTTTAATTTTCATTTTTCTGATGATTAATAATGATAGGCATTTTTCATGTTTGTTAGCCATTTATCTGTCAGATTGGTTTAAATTTTATTCAGATGGCTCGGTACCCATAGCACAGGGGTTATGGCGCTGGCCACATGCACCAAGGCTGGCGGGTTCAAACCTAGCAATGACAACTGCAACAAAAAAATAGCCGGACGTTGTGGCAGGTGCCTGTCGTCCCAGCTACTTGGGAGGCTGAGGCAAGAGAATCGCTTAAGCCCAGAAGTTTGAGGTTGCTCTGATACCACAGCACTCTACCAAGGGTGACAAATTAAGACTCTGTCTCAAAAAATACATAAATAAATAAATTTTTATTCAGAGAATCAGTAGATTGTTAATTCAAATTCTTTTGTAAATTGGTGGCAAATAATATTTCTTTGCAAGGAAAATGCTGTGCTTTGTCTATATGATAGTTTTGGGGTGGTGTCTGAAAAAGGAATTAATGCAAACAAGTATTGGGTGTTTTAATTAGCCATAAATGTATTGAGTAATTTGCCTCTGCTTTCTTCTCCAGCTGGTGCCAAATCAGAAAGAAATGAGTTGTTCATCTAAATGTTTTTAGCAGAAAAGTTCCCTCTTGGGTTTCTCTCTGTTGGATTTGTTGTTTATTGATAAATAAGTCAAGAGTAGTTGTATTACTTTTGAGTTTCTTTCACTGCTGTTTGGCTTAAAGATTAGCTCTTTTGGATCTTAAAACCTTCTAGTTTGGACTTCCAATACTCAGGAAGTTTTCTTTTTGGATACATAATTCCAGAGGACCCTGAATGTTGTGATCCCAAATCAAAGACATTTATCTCTTCTTTTAAGGAAAAAGGGATTAGGAACTTCCTGCTGTTTTTGCAAACACTAAGTATTGTTAGGGCTTGGAGTTGCCTTGAGGTCATTTTTAAAAATGCTTCAAATACTCTCAGGGCTCAAGACTGCATGCTCTTGCTTTTAGGGATGAAGGTTTGTTAAAAGAATTCCTAATAGTCTAATACCTCTGTTTATAGAATCCATGGATCAGTCAAATTAAAAAACATAGTTGGGATTATCTTAAGAAATAGCCTGATTAGCCTGAAAATTCCAATTTACTTTTTCAGAGTCTTATCATAGCTGTGGTGTAAACTAATTCATTAGGCAGGAAATAAATGTGAAAAGCTTTGGCACAGAGGTCTTGGATGATAATATTTTGTTTCAGTATATAGCCTGACATTGTACCTTTGTTAAACAATAGACATGTTACTTAACAGTTCCTTTTTAAATATGAATGTATTAAGATGGCTGATATTTTGTGAGATATTTTTTGGTGTTGGAGAGTATGAAATATTTTACTGTTTGAATAAAAAATAAATAATTAGAATTTCTTGTTATATTCAGTACAATTGTTAGAATAGCTCATCTGTATATAATAAAGCTCTGCTTCTGAGAAGTTAAAGAACTCTCTAAGTCCCCCTTGGGGGGGTTATCATTTGACTTTATTAAACGCAGATTTTTAAGAATTGTTCTCACATTTTAACTTTAGTTACATCAAAAGATGTTTATATATTTCCTCAGGAAGCTGCTTGATTTTGATGCAAAAAAACCCCCTTCTTTTATCTGGAAAAAATAACGTGTACCATCTCATAGGTATCTTGTATATATTTCTGTTTCTAAGTATAAATGGTAAAGAGATTTGAGTAGTCACAATCTGGACTAGATCATGACACCTGAAGTAACGAACAGTCTTGTAGAGCTTATTTGATGCATAAGGAAAGGAAATAGTCTTCATTTAGAAACTTAACCTGACCAAAAGCTTTTTCTCCACTTTAAAAAAAAAAAAAAGGAATGACAGTCTCAAGATGATACAAGGAGTTCATGATGCTTTGATACATCCTCTCTCCTCCCAGTACATAGCGATGACAGGTAAAATATGAGAAGCAAAAAAGACATATGTGGCAGCATAGGCGTTTCTCTTGTGGGGTGACCAGCAGGAGAGAGGTATGTACAGGCGTAAGTGCCTGAATGAAGTTTCGCCTGGGCCTACTTCTGGTTGGGGAAGGATTTGAAACTATTTTACAGAAAACCTAAACCATGAAGAAAAAAAGTAAAACATTTTATTAAAATAAAGTTTTAAACTTCTGAATTTGAGAAAGACTGTAAATCAGGAATGAAATGGCAAGCTTCACCTGCAGTATAAGACATACACAATGAATCTAAATGACAGAAGATTAGGAACCAGAAGATAAAAGAACTACAAATCCATAAAAAAAAAAAGAAACATCCTGATAGAAATGAATATAAATAGGAGGTACTCCAGAAGAGAAAACCTAAAGAGCTAATAAATTTAGGAAACTACGCTTAGCTCCCTTGTGATCAGGGAAATAAAAACAATTTTAATTATTTTACATTCACCAGATTGACAAAAAACAAAACACCTCACATTTCCAAATGATGTCAAAACTGTTTGGAAGTTAAGATTGGTAGGACGATTTTAGAGAATAATTTGGTGATATTTGGAAAAATTGAAAATATATATAGCCTTTGACCCATCAATTTCATTTCCAGGCATATATCATAGAAAAATTGGGCAGCACTTATGGCTCAGTGGGTAGGCCACATATACTGAGGGTGGCAGGTTCAAACCCAGCCCTGGCTAAACTGCAACAAAAAAATAGCCAGGCCAGGTGGCGCCTGTGGCTCAAAGGAGTAGTGCTTTGGCCCCATATGCCAGAGGTAGTGGGTTCAAGGCCAGCCCCGGCCAAAAACTGCAAAAAAAAAAGGCCAGGGCATTGTGACCGGTGTGTAATCCCATCTACTCAGGAGTCTGAGGTAAGAGAATCGGTTAAGCACAGGAGTTGGAGGTTGCTGTGAGCTGTGTGATGTCACAGCACTCTACTGAGAGCAATAAAGAGAGAGTCTGTCTCTACCTAAAAAATATCATAGAAAAATTCTTGCCATGTACATAAGCAAAGTCATATAAGAATGCTCCTTGAAGCATTGTTTTTCAATAAAAGGAACATGGAAACAACTTATATGTCCATAATAAAAAATGACTGATAAATTTTGGGATATTATATATAGTTAGATAAACTAATCAAAATGATTAACTAGTGTTATATATTAATGTGGAATAATGGCAAAAAAATATTGAGCATAAAAATTGCAGAACAAATGGAGTATGATACCATTTATATACAGATTACAGGTGTGCAGAGCAGTATATAATTTGCTAATGGATATATAGACATTTAATGAAAGTGTAAAATTTTCATAGTAATTATAAACAGTGAATACAGAACAGTGATTGTTTCTGGGGAGAGAAGGAAGAAGATCACAATAGAGAGGTATATAGGGTTTTCAGCCAAATCTGTAATGTTTTATATTCTTTTTTTTTTTTTTTGGCCGGGGCTGGGTTTGAACCTGCCACCTCCAGCATATGGGGCTGGCGCCCTACTTCTTGGAGCCACGGGCGCTGCCCTGTAATGTCTTATATTCCTTATTTTTATTTTTATTTTTATTTTTTTTTTTTGAGACAGAGCCTCAAGCTGTCACCCTGGATAGAGTGCTGTAGCATCACAGCTCACAGCAACCTCCAATTCCTGGGCTCAAGCGAGTCTCCTGCCTCTGCCTCCCAAGTAACTGGGACTACAGGCGCTCGTCACAATGCCCGGCCATTTTTTGGTTGCAGCCGTCATTGTTGTTTGGCGAGCAGGGGCTGGATTCGAACCCGCCAGCTCAGGTGCACGTGGCTGGCACCTTAACCTGTTGAGCCACAGGCGCCGAGCCTGTTTTATATTCTTTAAAAGAAATTCTGAGGCCAGCAGCAATGACTCATGCCTAAAATCCCAGCCCTTTGGGAGGCCAGGGCAGGAAGATCACTTTAGGCCAGGAGTTTGAGACAAGCCTGGCAATATTGAAGTTTGAGACCAGCCTTGGAGCCTACCGAGACTCTTTTGTAAAAAAAAAAAAAAAAAAAAGAAAGAAAGAAAAGAAATTAGCTAGTCATGGTGGTTCACACCTGCAGTCCCAGCTGCTCGGGAGCCTGAGGTAGGAGGATCATTGAGGCTAAGAATTTGAGACTATAGTGAGCTATGATCATGCCACTGAACTTTAGCCTGAGCCACAGAGGCCCTCTTAAAAAGGAAATCTGAAATAAATACTAATGTTTGTTAATATTTGATAAAGCTGCATAGAATATACAGAAGTATTTGTTGTATTACTCCTCTCTGTTTTAGTTGATTAGTTTTTAGATGAGTGATTTAAAATTCATTTCACTATTTTTTCAGACATCAAGTGTCATATTAGCAGCTTTCTGAAATTAAATTAGCACATATATTGTAAAGATTTTCATTTACTTGAATTATTTGATAGCTTATTTTTAGGTTTTATCTTAACCGTCTTTTTACTAGTTTTCTCCCAAGTCGTGAAAATAACTTGAATTTGCCTAAAGCTTTTGATTTTAAAGTAGTGGTTCTCAACTACTCATGGGCCTCACGACCTCATGCCATGGCCTTTTAATACAGTTCCTGTGGATCGTGACCCACAAGTTGAGATCTGCTGTTCTAAAGCCATACTTGTGCTTAGCATCAAATCGTTGTAAGTTGATTCAGCATGGCCTTTAAGTTACCAATCAGATTACCACACAATTAATTCAATTTGAGAGGTACCACAGTTACAATAACCAGATCATGTGCCATTATTTTGTTTGTCTTGATCAAATTGGATGAACAATTAGGAATTTAATTAGCTATTTTTCTTTTTTCTTTTCTTTTTTTTTTTTTTGAGACAGAGCCTCAAGCTGTCACCCTGGGTAGAGTGCTGTGACATCACAGCTCACAGCAACCTCCAATTCCTGGGCTCAAGCGAGTCTGCTTCTGCCTCCCAAGTAGCTGGGACTACAGGTGCCCGCCACAACCCCTGGCCATTTTTTGGTTGTAGCCACCATTGTTGTTTGGCAGGTCCAGACTGGATTTGAACCCACGAGCTCAGGTATACGTGGCTGGCGCCTGTTGAGCCATAGGCGCCGAACCTAATTAGCTATTTTTCAATTAGCTGTTAGAATACCGAAAGAAAGCAAACCCACTGGAGATTTGTGAGTTTGATAGGCAAAGAAACATTCAGGGAAATCTTTGCTGGCACAGAAAACAAGTCCTTCTCTGCACAGACTAAAGCTATTATTTGAGACAGGGGTCTTTGTCTGTCTTTGACCAGTGGTCAGTGAACTCTGACCAAGCATTTTATTTTACCATCTCGACTGTAGTGTGAGTTGCTAGTGATTGATTCATTAACCCTCTAGAGTTCACATTCTTATGTCAAAGACTTATCATTATAGAAAAGAGATTCTATGTGAGCTTATTCATTTTATTTAAAAGGTTAGGATGCAGTTGTGTGATTGAAGAGGTTACTCAGAGGCCCGGAATGCCTTTATTGCTCCATTTTAATTTGATGCAATTCAAGTCCTATACCCAGAATCAGCTGCCCTTTTCTTAACCATTTTAGTTAATGGTGATCTCTCCCTTCTCTGAACCTCACTCAGTGTAACATTCACCTAAGGGTTGTCATCTGCTTATTTAACTTACTATTTTTCTTATTTATGTCTGCATTCATTGAGCAAATGTTTTAATTTAATTATTATTATTATTATTTTGAAACAGAGCCTCAAGCTGTCACTCTGGGCAGAGTGCAGTGACATCACAGCTCACAGCAACCTCAAAACTACTGGGCTCCAGCAATTCTCCTGCCTCCACACCTCCCAAGTAGCTGGGACTACAGGCGGCAGCCACAACGCCTGGCTATTCTTTGGTTGCAGTCATTGTTGTTTGGCCGGCCCAGGCTGGATTCGAACACGCCAGCTCAGGTGTATGTGGCTGGGGCCTTAGCTGCTTGAGCCACAGGCGTTGAGCCTTATTATTATTTTTTGAGACAGCCCCAGGCTAGATAGAGTACTGTGGCATCAGCTTAGCTCAACAGAGCTCACAGCAACCTCAGCTCCTGGGTTGGTCCTGCCTCAACCTCCAAAGTAGCTGAGACTACAGGCACCCACCATGATGCCCAGGTAATTTTTCTGTTTTTAGTAGAGACAGGGTCTCACTCTTGCTCAGGTGGTCTCAAACTCCTGAGTTCAAGGTATCTACCTACCTCAGCCTCCCAGAGTGTTAGGTTACAGGTGTGAGCCACTGTCTCTGGCCAAACAAATGGTTTTTTGAACTGGGACTGTAACCATGAGGACAGAAAAGAAATTGTATCAGTTAGCTATTACTACATAACAAGCTGTTCCTAAACATGGTGGCTTAAAACTGTGATCATACATCATTACCTACAAGTCTGTGGATCAGGTGGGTGGCTCTGCCCACATGAGCCAGGATTGACAAATCTTAGCTCTCAGCTGTGTTCACTTGGTGTCACCAATCAGCTGACAGTCCTGCTTTGGGGGGTGGTTGCTGGCAGGTCTAGGATGGTCTTACTTACATGATTAGCTGTTGGTTGGAGAGCTAGAAGAAGTTGTATCACATGTCTTTATTCATCCAGCAGACTATCCTGAGATTGTTCACATGTCTGTGGCAAGTTCCAAGAGAGCAGTGAAATCACTCAAGGCTTCTCAAGGCCCTGACATGAAATTAGCATGCTCTTTCATCCTATTCTGTTGGCTAAAGCAAGTCTCAAGGTTAGCTGAGATTTGAGAGGTAGGAGGAGCTTCAGGCTTACATCAGAAAAAGCATGGGTATGGAAGAGTGAAGAATTTCAGCCACTGCCATAGTCAGTATACTACAGATGGAAAGGATGTAAGAAAAAGTATAGGAGTGAAGATTTGGGGATCTCTGGTCTCCAAGAGAACATGAAGATTATGGCTTACATTTTTGCATGGCAATGCCATTAAATCGTAGTGGAAAGAAAGATGGGAGTAGGTAGGCAGAAAGAAAGAGGAGGTTGGGGAGCGGAAAGAAGACAGAGAAAATGTAGGAAGAATATGAATGAATGAGAAGGACAGTGAGTTTAGTCCTAGCATACCAAATGTGGGGTATCTCTAAGCCATGTAAAAGGAGACATTTCGAGATATTGATGTAGAATTGGAGATTTTTCCAAGAGGAAAGCTAAGTCTAAAAATACACAGATTTAGCAGTTATTAATATTTTAAGTACTGGAAGTGTAAGGAGTGTAGTATACAAAGGGCATGCGAAAGAGTGCCATACAAAGGAAAAAGGGCTGAAGATGCCAGCCTCGAGTGAAAAGAGTGGGCAGAAGAAGAGTCATCAACATCAGTCGTGGAAGTAATGGAAACAATATAATGACATTAAGAGTCAGAAGAAGAGGATGTCTCAAGGAGAGGGAATTCCACTGTAGATACTACGGAGTCCAAATCAGCTGAGAATTGGGCAGAGGCTGTTACATCCGTCACTGTTAGTTATGATTGGGCTGAGACATGAATAGGAAATGTAGTGGTGAAGGAGCGAAGTGGGAAAGAGGGGAAGAGGACAGTGGCATGAGACAGAGGCGGGCCGAGGGACCAGCTGTGCAGGATGGAGAGGATACGAGTGTATTTGTAAGCTGTGGTACCTAGCGATGAGGAAGAGTTGGAAGACAGAGGTTATAATTCATGAATCAAGATTATTCTAGAGGAATGGGAAAGGATAGAATTAAATCATTTCTTTTTTTTTTTTGAGACAGAGCCTCAAGCTGTCTCCCTGGATAGAGTGCCATGGCATCACAGCTCATAGCAACCTCCAATTCCTGGGCTCAAGCGAGTCTCTTGCCTCTGCCTCCCAAGTAGCTGGGACTACAGGCGCCCG
>CAUYON010022422.1:0-97706 GCA_963573935.1 Arctocebus calabarensis | reverse complement strand
AGGCGTTGTGGTGGGCACCTGTAGTCCTGGCTACTGGGGTGGCTGAGGCAAGAGAATTTGTTGAATCCAAAAGTTGGTGGTTGCGGTGCGCCTTGTTATGCCCCGGCACCCAACCAAGGGCCATAAAGAGAGACTCTGTCACTACAAAAAAAAAAAAAAAAAAAAAAAAAAGATCTAAATCCAGTTCTATGAGAATTCCAGGGGTGGAGGGAGATTACTCTCATTTGGAGAAGGAGAAGATGTTTGCAGAAGACTCATCAGGGTTGAGGGGTTCATTCTGGGCTGTGAGGAACGTGGACATTTGGTGAAGGGAGTGGGTGTTCTAATGGAGTAGTATGAACAAAGATAGAAGTGATCAAAGGCAGCCTGAATTTGGGTCCAAGTAAACAGTCAAGTCCGGCTGCAATGAAGGGTTTATGAAGGAGGGGACAGTACAAGATGGAATTGCTTGGAATTCCCTTACTATGTTCATGCTTCCTCTTGCCCTCTGCTTTTGCACATGCCCACTCTTTAAGAAAAGTCCTCTTTTTCTAGACAAATGGTAATCCCTCCTTCAAAGATTAGCTTAAACATTTTTTTCCTGTAGTCTTTTCTGACTCCATGCTTCTTCATTCCTTCTTGTTCCCATCCCTTCTACAGACAATTGTTACAGCCCTTGGCACATCATCCGCATCCCATTGCGTCTTCCCACCACCTCTAACCAACTGTTCATGAAAGTCTTAATGAATTTACTGGTGCTGCCTGGCTCTTCATCTTCCACTCACTCACCACCCTCTTTAGCTAGACTTCCACGCCCAATATTCCCAGGAAGATGCATTTGCCAACACCAGTGATTCCCTCTCAGTTCTCACCTAGCTTAACTATCCTGTGCTGTCCGACATTCCTTCTTTGATGTACTTAGCAATGCTCTTCTATTTCTCTCAGTGCCCTTCATGAACGGCTCTTCCTTTTTTTTGTTAATATCTGAAAATCAGCCTTTTAATTTATTTGAACCTACTAAATGGGGAAAGAACTAAAACATTTTTTCCCTTGAGATTTTGCTTATAAGAATAACAGGTCAGAGGCGTCTCTTCCATAGGAAACTGACATCCCCTATGTTCTCTAAGTTTTTTTTAAATGCATAAAAGTAGAATTTCAACTCATGTGCATGCCACACATTTCCTGCCCCTCCCCACCCTGCCCCACCCTCCTCAGGCACACGTATTCACATACCAAAGGGATGACTTTCTGTAATTGGGGAACAGAATGTTAAAAAACAAACAGAAAACAATAAAACCCTTCCATTTTGGTTTCCAGGACTCTCCTCTAGGCTCACCCTCCTTGGATGGTCTCAGCTATTTGTAGGGCTTTGATTTCCACTGTGCTGATGATGTTCAGATCTGTGTATCAGTCCTATCAGATCACACACCTCGCACGATTAATCACTGAGGATTGCTCTGGAAGGTTCCTCCATGTCCAAAAGTTCAGTCTTCTTTACCTCTACTGCTCTTCCTCTTTTCTCTACAACTTAGTGACTGACACCATTATTTACTCCATTTTCCAAGTCTGAACCTGGGTATCAGCCTTGATCTGCCCTCTCGTATGCATCACATTCGATTGGCTATATCCTCCCTCTGATCCCCCGGCTTTAGGTGAGATGTTAAGCATTTCCGACCTAGATAACTGCACCTGCTTCCTAACTGAATCTTTCCAGTAGCTCCTGGATGTCCAAACATGGCTTACAGGGGCCTTACTGATGTGCCCTACTTACCTCTCTTGTCTCTCTGTTAAGCTTCTTGTCTAACAATTTTCCCAACTACTGAAGCACATGTAGCTTTTCAAAATGCCCTGCTCTTTCATCTCCCCATATGCCTTTAAATATCAAAAATCTTATGCCGAGGCTGTTTTCCATTTTGTTCTTTGGCTAACTCCTACCCACTCCCCCCTCCCAAAATCTCAGCAGATACTTTCCAGAAAGCAATCCCTAATAACTCCCCATTTCAACTCAAGCATAGTCTAGGTGAGAATCCAATATGCCCTGTAGCATCCATTATGGCATTATCATGTCATAAGAACTAATTTCTGTGTCTTTTGAATAGTGTTCACGTGTGTGTGTGTATTTTCCTGTGTGATAATTGATTTCAGAATTCACATGCCCTACCCTGAAGGCTCCACCGCAGTCTCTACGAGGGAAGGCATGTATCACATGGAAAAACTTCCCAGCTGATTCCCACCCAATTTTGCCCTGTTGAGAGGACAGCCTTTAAGGGTAGAGCTATCCCTAGTGCCTAGCACAGAAACTGGCACATCGTAGGTGACCATTACATGTTGGATGATGATGAGGAGGAGGACAGTGAATTGTGGGTGAGAAGTCTGCTCTTCCTTCAGTAGAGAGTGAGTGGACATTTCACATTTATGAGTAGGGCTCCAGATGACAGAGTAATGCATCAAGAAATTAGATCGGAGGAGAGAGAAGGATTACATCAAGTCACAGTGAATCCTGGACTAAAGGTTGCAGAGATTACAAAGGATATGAGGCCATTAGTAAAATGGTGCAGAAAAACCTTCAGTAGTTGGAAGCCCAGAAAGTCTTTATGAGGCCTTGGGGAAGAAGCCAAAAGGTCACCGCTAGGCTGATGTGTGGCATAATTGCTCAGTGTTCGGCAGCCAGACATCTGAGAACTCTGCTGTCTGACTGTCCTTCCAGGTCGCTTCTGGATATGGGGGTCCAGATCAGAGGATCTGGGGCATGAGTCTGGGAGAATTGTTCCTAGGTCCAATTTAGTCTGGAGAAGTTTTGTCTATAGGAGGGGACCCATTCTAGCACAGATTCAATTCCTAACTTACTTTCTTCCAGACTGATTCTAATATAAGGTATCAACCACCACATTCTACGTGGGAGTGAACAGACCAACATACTCCATACTACTCCAGACTAAATTCAAGTCAGAATTTAAGAAAAGGTGAAGCTGTCTTTCATGCTTAACTTATTTCCGCCGGATTTGTTTTGTTTGACAACACCGCGTGTTCAGAAGATGCTTGTCCTTCACTGTCCAGTCTCCTTTTAGCCTTTGTCAGTAACCTTGTGGGCTCTCCATAGGTGGTTCCATTTGTAATCCATTTGACACAGCAAGACTATCGTAATTAATGAAGCTCCCTACAGCACTGCCAGTGACCCAGAATGTAGGACAGGAGGGGCACTGAAGCGGTCGAAGCGACAGCAGGCTGGGAGCCAGGAGAACTGGCATGGTCTGGAGGCAGCCGGGGAGCTGGGCAGGACAAGGGTGACTCTTCTTTTGTGCGAGTCTCTAAATGGGAGGGCGGGAAAGAAAGCGCCCTGTGGCAAATGAGGGCATAATCACTAACCATGACAATTCTTGCCCGTGGCCACCTTTCTTTCTACTGGAAACTGCTTCGGGTCAAGTTTTCACACTTAAATTTGCAAATGTTGAAATAAACCTGGAACATTTTCCAGGTTGAAGCCTCAGATGGAGCCTGGAGAGTGGGGAATCTGAGCTGGCAGGATTTTCACATGAGGGGCTGACGTCGGAAAAATGGGGACCAGGAGTGGTATCTTTTCCCTTTTCCCTCTGTTTCAAATATCCATGTAAATGGAATAAAAAGAGAAAGCAAATAATCAGCCAGGAAGAAAACAGATGGCTTTCTATAATGGTTTTCATCCAGTTAGAATCCTGATTAACAATGAGGGCCTACAGAAAAGAAGTAGAATAATTTTTTCCACATTTTACGCCACAACATTCCCTGCACATTTAAACCTAGACCTGTATAATAAACAAATTACCTGGATAGCGTTCCAAGAAGAACTTGGGGAAGGCTTTATGGTCTATCTTTGTATATGCAGCCAGAGAGAGGAATCGTTCATTAAAATGGTGCCGAGTGCATTTGTCGAATAATGTTTCCAGAGGGAATGATCCAAGAGGCCTGCTCTTCTCAGGGCCTCCCTGGACACTCTAGTCCAGACTGACACTCCCTTTCTCCTCTGGTCAGCTCTCAGCTGCAGCAGGCTGTGAGTACATAATAACCATGCAGAGAACAGAGATACGCCGTCCAACACGGGCCGAGGCTTCCCATTTCTCCCTCCAAGGAAGAAATGCAAATTCACCACAATACTTCACGGCAGTTTTTTTAATTATTAAGCTCTTACTTTCCCATTTCCTTCTGGATAAGCCCTTGCATCTTCTTCCTCCCTTTTTCCTTTTCATTCTTCAGATGAATCCTGGGTTCAAGTCCTGGGTATCACTTATTTGGATGACTATTTCCTTTCACTCACAGTTTCGACCTTTAATTCTTATTTTTATATTTTAAAAATGTAGTCACAATTTTATTTTCCTCTTTTTTTATAAAAGTAATACAAAGTTACATAAAAATATCTATATTATACTTTTTATGCTTATAAAAATGACCTAAGCAAATCAAATGAAATTTCTATCTCTCCATTAATGCACAGTTCAAAAACTACTGGATGAATTATCACTAAATGTGAAGGAATTGTTTAGGATGGTTTAATTTAAAATATAGCATGGCATGCATGAAATTCAGACTGGAGACCCTGGACAGCCACTCTTCTGGGCTGCTGAGAGAGGCCATGTGCTACCGATGAGGGAGAATTGTCAGAACTATTAAGCCACTGAGGGCCCCTTTAGTCATGAGCTCCAAATCTGATGGGCCAGAGGCCAATGTTGTAACCTCACCTGCACCCTACACATGGTCTGTTGCAGAGTGAGTGGGAGCAGGGATTGTTCTATTTGCTGTTGAGCTATGGCTCTCCTAAGTGGGCCAGTAAATAGTAATAACAGTAATACTAATGAAACATGTGTCAATTTGTTTTCTGTAAGGTTACCAGGAGGCATATGGTACACTTTCATTTCATCCTCACAACAGTCCTTTGAAGTAGGTGATACTATTATCAATTGTCCCCTTTTTCTGGGATGAGGACATCGAAATTTCCAGAAGTTCAACAATTTCTTCCAGGGCGCAAAGCTGGCAAGTGGCCGATCTGGCATTTGAACCGCAGGCTAGCCTTAGTCCAAAGGCCCTGGTCCTAACACCATGCTCACTTGTCGCAGCAATCCTCCATGTTGTCCGAGCTTTCTCTTCTCACTACAACATGTCTGCATTCTTAAAACAGCACAAAACACTCCACTCATGGCTCAAGCCAGCCGGTCTTGGGGACCAGGCCCTTTGGGGGTGTTCTGAGTCCCCTGAGGTGCTGCAGTCCCTGTCTCTGAGCCCTGCCTGAGTTCACATCCCTCAGGCCGCACCGCCCTCAGTCTGTCAGGCATTGGCACCTCCACCTCTCCACCTGCAGCTAGCTGCTTCTAGAGCCAGGAGGCATTGCAGATCTGCTGCCAAATTCTCCTCCTCCTCATCGCAGGCAAGCAGCACCCTTCCCTCCTGCCTAGCTCTGCTCAGTGCAAACCAGGAGTTTCTTGCCTCTGCACACTCTTTCCCGCCTCTAGGCACCACTCTCTGAAGCCGACACTTCACTATGGCTGCTCCAGCCACATGCGCTCAGTGCTTTTTAATTTAGTCCTTTGTACATATTGTCAGTCTGTGGTGCTGCAAAGGTGGTTGTCGATTTGACAAACATTATCTGTGCCTGGTGTTATTCTACTGTGTGCCAGGCCCTAGATACTGGGAACGAGGGTTAATGAAAACATACAGAAACCCTTCCCTCCTCCCCTCGCCCTCGTCTTCCATTTCTGCATTCGGGTGTATCCTCCTGTAGGATCACTCTGCAGATAGACTGCCTGAGTTCACGTCCCAGGTTTTCTACCTACCCATACCTGTGGTCTGTGTGACCTTGGCTAAGTTAGTCACCCTCTCTGTGCTTCAGTTTCCTATAAATTGGAAAATACTAGTTGCATTTCTCTTACAGTTGTCCTTAGAATAAATAGGTACAGTTAATACATGTAAGGTATTTAGGATGGGGGCACACCCATCTCAATATATATGAATGATTGCTATTTGAGTTCATTAAACATGTAGAGGACAGGGACCTTCCTTTGGAAGCCTCCTTCCACCTCCAGTACTCCAGGCTGTACATGTCTTGAAGGAAGGAGCCGCGTGGCCTTGTGTTCAGCCCCTTTGTGCCATGCCTGGTACAGCACATTCCGCAGTATGTGACACCATCTGCCTTGACCTCAGAGTTTATCTTGGCCACCCCCCCCCGGCCCCCCGGGTTCACCTGAGAAACTCCAGTCTCATGTATGCTCAAAGCCTTCTCTTGTTTGGGTAAAACTCTTTAATTTTTCAAGAAACAAGTCCCAAGGTTATCCCATTCAAAACATCCTCTGCCTCAAAGAGAAATGACAAGACTCACCTTGATTTTTCAATGGTAAAGGCATAGTTTCCCTGAGTTTACTTAGAAGGTTTTTCATTTCTCGCATGTCTCTGGAAAATTGATAAAAAGAATAATCAACTGTAAATTTTCAAAATGAAAGACAGTCTGTTCTGTGAGACAGTTGAAGGATGAGAGTCTGTGCCTAATTGGACCAGCTCAAGATTCCAGTAGGCAAATATTGAATTTATTTTGCTTTTACAAGAAGAAAGTCTGAGATGCTTGGCCCTGAGAAACACTCTGCCAAACATTTCCACAGGGCATTCTCCTACAGGAGCCCTCTTCTCTCCTGCAGTCAGACCTGGCTGAGATCAGAAGAGCTTTTGGTAATGGGGACAGTACTGCACATTTACAAGGAGAGGCCAAAGACACACAAATGGAACGGCAGGGCCTCCCGGTAAAGCTGGGGCTACCAGGGCTTTCTGGTCAGATGGCGGTGGTGGCTATGGTGGATGTGTAGGTTCACGCAGCAATCAACAGTGACTGGAATTGAGCATAACAGGTGTTAAACATTCACAAGAGCCAACACTTACCAAATTGATTTAGAGTAATAGTAGAATAACAAATGAGAGGGAAAACCACCTGAGGACAGCTGGGCCTTCCTCTAACCACTGGCCTATCCTTTGGAGCTTCCTGGCTGGCCAGTCCACAGCATGCAATGCCACCACACCCATGCAATAACCTTATCTCAAAGCACATTGGATCATAAACCCCCAGAAGTGGAGAACAGGAAGCCATCTCCTGAGAGATGGCACCTAGTGTAGGGTAGGGGAAAGATGACCTTTTAAATGCCCGGAACAATGGTTCCCACATACATCCAGGTGGTTGTGCACTAGAAACAGTGCTCTGGAAACCCCAGGACTAGTGATAGATTTCATTTAAAACAGAAAACAATATAATTTGGTGCAAAATCAGATACATCTTTCAATTAACCTAGATTAGCAGGCACCATGGGTTTGAAAAATTTCTATCTACTAACTTATTTTCATGCTGCCATTTGAGAATAGAGATTCTCCATTTAATTTTAGGAATGAATTTCTCAGAGAATTTCACAAACCAAAGCACATGGTTCTGTTGAGCACCATTGGAGGATTACTGTTTTAAGGGAGGCCAGAAACCCATGGGGATTTCTTCCCAGCTACTGACCAGAAAGTTAAAAGGAACTCAAGTCTTAAGAATACCAGATTGGAAAAGGAAGGGAAGGAAGCCTTGCAGTCTTCTGTAGAAATATACCTGCAAAAAACATCCTGAATACTTTCCCACAGGTGTGAGGGTGTGTCTGTGGGCACTACAAGCTGGCAAGAGTGGGGGGCAGGAGAAAGGAGACAGGGCCCCACTCCAGAAGGACAAGGTTGTAGTCTGTTTCATGTAAATCTCAAGGGCAGAGGGGATGGGTAGGAAAGGGCAAGGAATGCAATACGTGGGATTGAGGCAAGGGCTCTCGGTAAAAACCACCAGTTCTCAACCTTGGCTGCTGCCCAGGAGAATCACCCTATACCCAGGTCCCACCCCAAGAGACTCTGACTCAGGTAGCTTGTGGTGTGGTTCAGACATCCATCTTTTCGCCCTCTTAGAGATTTACCTGTGCAACCCAGTTTGAGATCATGATCTCTTAGGACAGAGAGGCAGGGAGAACTGAGGCAGCTAAGCCCTGGACCAGGCCTACTGTGCCTGCTGCCCTCGGTGTTTCCCATCACCTCTGACCACAGTCTGTGCTTTCAGGCTGAACTATCCTGTTCTTACCACTCTCTAAAGCTTGCTTTCTTATAAGCTTACAAGGCCCAGATAGAGCTGCTGAGCAAGCTGTCTGAAAAGGGAAATGGCTTTGCTGATGGTTTATGCCCTGACCATGGCATTTTAGCAGATAATTTTTTTCCTGGGAGCAGAGCAAAGAATTTCTATTTTATACATTAAGATAAATCACTCCCTCATCATTTGTCTTTAGTTCCAACAAACTGTGCCAAACAGCTTTATTGTTTGAATTGTTGGATTTCCAAGCTTATACAAAATCCAAGTTTTATTAATAGCACATAATTACCACATGCTCCAATTTTCTATAAACACAGAAATTTGGTAATTAGCTTTAGAATTATATTACAATCCGAAAGTAGAACTACAATGGCTAGAAATGCCATTGTGTGTTACATTTCTAAAAATAAAAAAAATAAAATGTTCATTATCTTGTCAATGACTCAACCTCACACACACAGAATACTCAGTGGAATTGCCCAGTAGTCATTCAGACACTTTGTGCCAGCTCTGGGGACATTAGTAGCAAAGGGCACAGATAAGTGTGAAGCCCAGTAAACAAGGGCCTCATCTTTCTGCCTGACAGAATACCATGTATATGGGACATGTCATTTATTATAATATTACTATTACTCCCTTTCCCCAAATAAAATAGAATCATTATAAAATCTCCTTTTTCCCCAAGAAACTCCCTCTGTAGGAAAAGAGCTACTGAAATTGTTAAGACATTGCATTTGGGTGGCGCCTGTGGCTCAGTGAGTAGGGCGCTGGCCCCATATACCAAGGGTGGCCGGTTCAAACCCAGCCCCCGGCCAAACTGCACCAAAAAATAGCCGGGTGTTGTGGCAGGTGCCTGTAGTCTCAGTTACCTCGGGAGGCTGAGGCAAGAGGATCGCGTAAGCCCAAGAGCTCGAGGTTGCTGTGAGTTGTGATGCCATAATTACTCTCCCAAGGGCAACAAAGTGAGACTCTTATATCTTAAAAAAAAAAAAAAAAAAAGACCTTGCATTAACTTGCTTTGAGCACTAAGGGGCCATCAGCGGCATTTTGGAGAGAAAGAGAAGGGGACTCTGTGGAAAGTCCTGTGCAAGCGGCACAGAAATCTCAGCTCCCAAAGGGGGCTAAGCAGGCCATTCCACACCTGAAAATGAGAATTCCACCGGAGAATCTGTGTGTGGCTTTATTTAGCTTCTTCTCCCTTAAACAAATGGAAATCTTGGGAACCAGCCCGATGAGTGAACGGGGATGATAAGTAATCCAACTTTCTTCCACTGTTCTCATTTTCCATGGAGACCTACTGTGTTGGAGTGGGATGAGCAGAGGCCCGGGAGCCTGCACCTGCCTCTGCCCTGTAGGATCTGGACTGCTGACCCTCTCGCCTCAGTTCTCTTCCCCGAGGCTGTTTTCAAGGACTCTGCTAGTGCTGTGTGTCTCTGGCAGACCAAAAGGAGCTCTGTTTCTGAACCTGAAATAGAAAACCTCGACTCTCTGTGGCCCCGAGAGCACTACCTGGAGGCGGGCTGGCAGTCTATTCAGGGTAACTTCCCACTTACCTTTCAGTGTTCTCGATGTCTGTGGAAACCTGCCAGGAATGTTGCTGATTATCTACGGGGGATGACGAGGAGTCCTCTAGGGCAGGTGTTTCAGCATTCTCCTCAATTTTGCCATCTGAACTCTTGGTTCCCCCACCAGGTTCCTTTCCTAAGGGAGAGGGGATGTTGTTAAAGAGAAGGGGAGAAAGAAAGAAATACAAGTTTTAGACCCAGGATGTCAATATCACTGGGAAGGTTGGCTATGCTTTGAGTCAAATGCTCCATTAACCCAAATAGCTTTTTGAGCAAAAAGAAAATGATATAAATAAAGTATACCATATATAGGTATATATTCACATAAATATGTGTGTGCACGTGCATCTCTCTTACAACCCTCTGGGAGAGATAGCTTGAGGCCTAATGCTACCTAAAGATCAAAATAGAATTAAAGCCCCTGTCTCTGATGCTTTGTAACCTATTCTTGGTGAGCTAGATCAAGTTAGCTTGGGATTTAGCCAGTGAAATCATGCTGTTGTTTGGTCCTTGGATGCTAACAGGTGAAAGGGCCAGGGGCAGGTGACACCCAGCAGGAAGAATGGAGCTCCTGCTGTTCCCTCTGATCCCAGACCCTGGCTCTCGCAGCTGCAGTACAGAGTGTGCAGCTGCCTTCTGATTCTTGGCTCTCACGCCTCCTTTAGCACATCCTCCTGTGAAGGGAGAGCATGACCTTACGATCCAGACTTCCTTTGCTGAGACCATAAAGTGCCATCAGCTCAAGTGTGGTGTGAAGGCCTTGTACTGGGCAGCCATCCACAACAACGTGCTGCCAACCCACTAAGCCTTGTATTTACCACGACTGATTTCAAGTGAATAAATCAGGATCTTCTGGAAAGAAATCTCTAAGTAGTGTCAGGCATAAATTTAAATTTAAATGAAATTAAGTGGGAGGTTTTGGTCCACGACCTAGGTATACTCTGTCAATGTCTTTTATTCTGCGCTGAAAATCTGTGCGCCCTAGTACAACAGAAATGGCCAGCTAAGCCTGAGAACTGAGTTCTTTGTTATTTGTTCACTCACTTTCTCATTCATTCACTCCCTTACAAATCTTTCTTGAGCGTCAGCTAACTACCAAGCTTTGGGCTTGATGTTGGAGACATAGAGATAAAAGAAAGACACAAACTCTTGTCTCATGGAGCTTAAAGTACTGGAGACAGACAATAAAAAAATACACAAATAATTACAACGCTGTGGCCTAGCATGGAAAAAATAGATAACTGGAAAAAATAGACAACTATATTGTGTCTTTTACCCTTTCATCTAATTTCATTTTTATCATATAGATATAGCTGTAGATTGGTTGCTATGAAATTGTTATAGCCCATATTGTTATTGAATATTCAAGAGGTAGCGGCCATACCACTTACCTTTTTAGCACAGTTTCTCTAATCCAAGTGTGATCATTTTGAATTAACAAGAAAACAAACAAAAAATGAAATGTACAAACTTGTGAAGAGAAGGCTGTTCATGGTAAAATCTAACAAAAATTGTTTTCCTTAGATTCATGATCTGCAGGGAACTAGCAAACATCTCAGCCATACAGTTTCTAACCTATAAGGTAGTAACTAACACAAAGAGAAAGCAAAAGAAGTAAGTGGTTACTGTACACCTTTTATTCAACTAGAGTAGAAGTGGATCTCACTACAGATTCAGCCAAAGCACAAACACAAGTTTACTGAGGAGAAATTTTGATCCTTCTCTGTGTTCTTTATGCACATTGATCCTGGGTGATGGAACTTGCCTGAGGAATTGTTTTTTTCAATTTTATGGTATGCTGTAGGGTGGAAATTAATTAAGCACATAATTTAGCACATTACCATTTCACAGTTGGAGGGCACTGACCTCTTAAAAGCATTTGCATTTGGCCTCCAGGACAGTGTAGCAAAGTAGTCCATTTGCCACCCACCTCTGGACAGGGTCAGCCTTAGGGTGTAGGTCTGAGATCTGGGAGAGGGGCAAAAGGAGGATTCCCAAAAAATGGTCCTCTGATTTCTAAAACTCTGAAGGATAGGACCACCCAAAAGCATATGTGGCTCCTGTTACATTCCCTGGGGTTGGAAATGCCTTGGTAAATGAAGTATGTTTGGGCAGCAAAGAAGAGGGGAGGAAGATTCACACACAGACTGACTTCTCCAACTGGGCTTTGCCTGGCTTTGGGGCACAGTGTCCCCTGTCCTGTGGTCAGTACTACAGAGCCTGAAGCTGTTCCTTGTTGGAGTCCTTTCTGTATCTCCCCCACATTACACCTTTTCCATGCAAAGGCATAAATAGAATCCAGTGGATAACACCTTTGATTACACTTAGTGCCTGTGATTATCCTACTACTTACATAAGATCCATAGCATTCAAAGTAAAATCTCTTTTCAGAAATATTCCTGAAACACCCCTATGGGCTTGTAATGGCCGTTAATAGCCTCCTTTTCCTTATCATCAGAGACTTCTAGATCTAACTCAGTTAATGTGTCTGAACCAGAATGAACATCCAGAATGTTAGACCTCAGTTTAGGGATTTCTGTCAATGCACAAATTCTCTGCAAAAATTTGCTTTTTTCCCCTTTTTCACTGTTGTAGGCATTTTATTGTTCATAATTTATTTTTTTTAAATTTCAGATTAACATGAGGTTACAAATTGATTAGATTACATGGTTTGCATTTGTTAGGTGAAGTCCTTGTTGTAGTTGTGCCCCTCACCCAGGAGGTGTGCCATGTACCCCTACATTGTGCCTGTTAGGTGAGAGCACACTGATCCTTCTCCCACCTCCTTCCTTCCCCCAATTTGAATTTAACTGAGTTTTTCTCTTGTATGGGCACGTATTTGTTCATCTACTGGTTTCATGTTAGTATTGAGTACTTTGGATACTTGCTTTTCCATTCTTGTGATACTTCATTAAGAAGAATGTTCTCCAATTCCATCCAGGTTAATACCAAAGATGTAAAGTCTCCCTCTTTTTATGGCTGAATAGTATTCCATGGTATACTAGATACCACAGTTTATTAATTCATTCATGGGTTGATGGGCACTTGGGTTGATTCCTTATCTTGGCGATTGTAAATGGAGCTGTGATAAACAATCTAGTGCAAATGTCCTTATGATAAAATGATTTTTTTTCCTCCAGAGTAGATACCTAGTAATGGGATTGCAGGATCGAAAGAAGGTCTATTTTGAGTTCTTTGGGGATTCTCCACACTTCTTTCCAAGAAGGCTGTATTAGTTTGCAATCACACCAACAATATAAGTGTTCCCTTCTCTCCACATCCATACCAGCATCTGCAGCTTTGAGACTTTGTGATGTGGGCCATTCTTACTGGTGTTAGGTGATATTTCAAGGTGGGTTTGCATTTTGCTGATAATTAGGGACATGTGTTTGCTGGCCATTCATCTTCTTTGGAGAAGGCTCTGTTCCTCTCTCTTACCCAGTGATAAATGGAATTGTTTGCTCTTTTTGTTTTGAGTTCTCTGTAGATTCTAGTTATCAACCCTTTGTCAGATTTGTAACATGAAAATATCTTTTCTCATTCTGAAGGCTGTCTGTTTGCTTTAATTGTTGTGTCCTTAGCTGTGCAGAAACTCTTTAGCTTAATTAAGTCCCGTTCTGCAAAAATTTGACATTGTCTATTCTCTGGTTGAAATGTTTTAACATATAGAAAAGATCAATATGAATTTTAGGGAAAATTTCAAGGGTTTTCAATTTCAGAACATATACAGTGCCAAGTTTACTGTGCAAGTGAATCTCATTTGCTTTCATTTTCTGCAGCACTGATGTTATGCTAGGCTTCCCTTCATGTTTATTGCCTTCAGAGAACTGTTCTTATCAGAAATGATCTTGCTCATGTACTTGCTTATGAGTTTACCATTTGTACCACCCTGATCTCTCATCACAAAACTATGTATGTGAACTCTTTAAAGTCAGTAACTTTATCTATTTTCTTCGATTCTAAAAGCTGAGCATCAAGGACCCAGCCTTACATACAGTAAGACCTCCATACATACAGAGTATTAATAAAAAAGAGATCATATTATATATGTTGTTATACAACTTGCTGTGCTACTTTAGCATAGCTTGGAGGTATTTTCATGCTAGTGCATTTTGATTTATGGAATGCTTTCTACACATAATGGATGGATATTATTCCATAGTAAGGAATTCAGATTGTAATTGTTCTCTTTTTTTTTTTTTTTTTCAATATGCCACTATTTGGATAAGGCAGAACATTTGAGACAGAACACTGGGACCAAGTATGTGTATGTATATATATCTCCACATTTTATATTTTAATCTATGTTGCCAAACGAGCCTCTAAAAAGCTATGCTAATTTATACTCTACTTCCTGGAGTAGTAAACTAGAGGACCCATTTCCCCACCCATTTGCCAACACTTCACATTATCAACATTTAATTTTTGCCAATCTAATGGGGGCAAGCAGAATCTCACTGCATTCTTATTTTTCATTTTCTTTATTGTGACTGAGATAAACTTGTTTTCATATGTTTCTTCTTTACATTTCCTATTCACATTATTTCCTCATTTAAACAATGAGTTATCTTTCTTTTTGATTTGAAGGGATTCTTTCTATATAATGGATACAGATCATTTGTCTGTTATTCTTACTGCTTATATCTCTTTGACTATTATATATCTTTTAATTTTGTTTATCATGATTTTGTCACAAGTTGAAGTTTATGTAGTCAAAGCTGTTCATATTTTCTTGTATGTCTCTTGGCTTTATGCTTTGCCTATGTTTTCTTATAACACACAGTTTTGAAATGTTCAGCTCTATAGATCATCTGTAATTTAATTTTGCATATGGCATGATATAAGAATCTAAATTTTTAGCTCAGATGAAGAGCCAATTGCCCCAACACTACTTGTTGACTTTTCTGTTGACTTCATTGCTCTTTCTAATGTATTGAGTTCACATATAAATGTGGGTCTGTTTCTAGACACACTATTTTATGTCTATTTTGTTTATCTTGTGGGAATTCCATATTTTAATTATTATGATTTTAGTATTTGGTAGGCAACATATTCCTTCATCATTTTTTCTCAGAAATTTTTGAATCCACTGCAAATGAAACTATAAATTACTACCATCTGGGACTTGGACCTTTAATAAGGATGAATCATTGATTACTTTTCAGTATTGTCTGGGTTTAATGGTTTATTTAAAATATTTGCTCTTTTTGAGTTAATTTTGACAATTCGTTTGTCCTATAAAGCAGTATACTAAATGCATTTTTTAAACAAGCAACTTAAACTAGTGGAAACACTAAATACATTTTCAAAAGTATAAAGCTGAATATGGTTTTCTTTGGTAACTGTTTCATATCCCTAATGCTATTTATTTACAGCTCCAGATTTCTTTGCATATCACTGTTTCTTGGATTTCACATGCATCTTCCTCATGCTTGGATTCAGTTTTCATTTTGGGAGCATATCTTTAACTAATTATTTCAGAGATCTGTGGAATGCAAATGTTCTTAGTCTTTGCATGACTGAAAGTACATTTTCTCCTCTCTCTGTCTCTCTCTTCATGTTCACACTTGGACTCTAATTGGTGGGGATAGAAATTAATGTTCAGACTGGGTGTGGTGGCTTATGCCTGTAATCCCAGCACTCTGTTAGAGGCCACAGCAGTGGATTGCTTGAACTCAGAAGTTCCAGACCAGCCTGAGCAAGAGTGAGATCCTATCTCTTCTAAAAATAGACAAATTAGCTAGGCATGGTGGCTGGCACTTACAGTCCCAACTACAGAGAAGCTGAAGCAAGAGGATTTCTTGAACCTAGGAGATTGAGGTTGTTGTGAGCTATGATGTCATGGTTCTCTAGCCTAGAGCAACAGAGTGAGAATCTGTCTCAATACAAAAAAAAAAAAAAGAAAAGAAAGAACGAAATCTATGTTCAAACTAAGGATGCTTTCAATGTAGCCTGTTTATAGCTCTCTGAAAAATTTTTATGAAGTTATCTTTAAACTTTCGTTCGGAAATAACCCCTATATGTCTAGGTATGGTGTGTTTTTATATTAATTTTTCTAGGCATTTGATTAGCATTTACAATTTATTTTCTCCAATTTTTTATTTTGAAAAAGATATAGATTATATAATACATGTTTTATGCATAAAATTATATATAAATTACATATAACATTTTTGGATGAACCATGAAGAGTAAGTTTCAGACATTACTGACACTTTATCCTGTATACTTTAGTGTATATTTCCTAACAAATATTTTCTTATGTAACCTTAAAACAATTATCACACCAAAAATTCTTTTAACTTTGCTTAAATATGATTTAATACAATTTGATGCAATACTATTATTTAATATGTAGTCTATATTCAAATCTCTCTATTCATTTCAATAACATTTTTTTATAGGAGGGTTCCAATTAAGGACAATGCATTCTATTTATTTGTGATGTTTCTTTCTTCTCCTTTAATCTAGAACAGCATCCTTGCCTATTTTCGTCTTTCATGTGATAGATATTTTTGAATGAAGAGTCCAGGCCAGTTGTTTTATATAATGTCTTTCCATTTGGATTTGTCTGATTGTTTCCACATGCCCAGATTCAGAGTAAACATTTTTGGCAAGAATGTTATAGAAGTAATAATTGTGTTTTTCTTAGTGCTTCACATCAGAAAGCATGAGTCAGTTTATCCCATTATTAATGATGCTAAGGATCATTGATTGCTTGGGTAATGTGGTTTCTGCCAGCTTTAACCATTGTAGATGAACTCTTTCTCCCTTATTATTAAGAAATCTATGAAGTGATTGAAAGAATGAGATCTTTTTAATTTAAATATTTCTTTGTTTAGGATTGGGGAAAGTTTTTCTGTTTTTCTTGATTATCTATTTATCACAATTCTTTCTGTTCTTTCAGAATTTCTATTTCATCCTAAATTTACTGTATCTATCTTTTACATTTCTAAACTATTCTCTAAACTCCATATTTATCTTTTGGGGTGAATTCTTGGAAAATACCTTGACATGATATTTCAGTTTGCTATTTTAGGCCCTCAGTATTTCCACCATGATAATTATTAAGAACTGTGAAGGATTTGACATTTTAAGCCTACTTGCAAATTAGCCTGTTATAGTTTCATGGATACATGAGGTTCCTGGGTCAGAGATAAAGATAGTTTATTACTCACAGACTAGCAGTAGCCAGAGCATCAGCATTTGTACTGTTTTTTTTTTTTTAATTTTATTTTTTGAGTCCTAATTCTCACAGGGAAATACAAGGATGTCAAATGATACCTGCACTGAGAGTGGGCTGTGTAGCAGGAGAGGAAATATGAGCCTTTTGTAAGCATGTTGGTCCTTTGCTCCAGAGGAAAACATTTTCATTATTTTGAAAGTAAGCATGTCTTGCTCTGGAGGAAAACACTGTCTCTAGTTCCTAAGGCATTTGCTAAATAAACATCTTTGAATAGATAGTGTAAAACAAAGAGGAGTCAGTGCCTCACACTGCAAGATATGCAGAATGCAGGAGACCAAAAGAATTGTCTCCAACATGAATTAACCCATCTACTGAGTTTGTATGTGATTGATGACATTTTTATTTCCAACAAATTTAGCTGCTTCCTTTCCATTATAGACAAATATTGTTTTCAACCTCTTTGTATTTATTAATTACATATGTTTTAAATGTTTTCATCACTTTAAAATTTGTTCTCCAAGTATTAGTTATTTGTTGCACTTAGTATCTCCCTTCTATAATGTAGGCTTTTCTTAAAAATATGGGCATTCCTGAATGTCTTTTCAGATTTGTCTCTGAGGATCCCTGTTGGCCTATCATTCTAATAACAGTGCCTTCCTTCTGGTGATGGTGGGGAGGGGTAGGGTATATGGCTGGATAATGACTATCTAAAACACTTCTTCTGGGGACAAGACTGATAAGTTACCTCCATCGATAAGGTGCCTGTTTGGGGGCCTCATGTCTGCTCTGAGTTTCCTGTTTAGAACTCCTTCTCCAGTGGGATATATTTAGCAATTTAGCCTGGGAAAAAACACTGTAATCATGTGCTCACTTTCTTTTTCTTCTGTGAATGTCCTTGTGGTGGCTAAGATTGACTTTACACTCTTTTCTCTGCCTTGCTGCCCAGTCCTGATGCTTACCCCAACCTCCTCCTGGGGCAAGCACTGAGGGTGTGTCTTGCTCAGTGTGGGACCAGCCCAGCCTTTCCTGTATGAAATTCCAAACATTGATTTCTCTAACAACAGTTCCAGAAATCGTTCGTGTGATTTCTATTTGTTTACTCTGAGCTTGAAGTATCCCTGGAATTAATCTTATTTTTGTAGACATTTTCTCCTGCTTCTTCTCAAGTTCCTTATCTGCTATGGTTTATAGAATTCATTTATTTATACCAATCCAATCCCAATGACTTTCTAGTTTTGAGAAATTCTTTAACATTTCAGTTTGTTGAAGTCATTCTTCCTTGTTTTTCAGGGTCGTGGGAGACTGCTATGTTTGCCACTCTGTATTTTCTTTTCTTCCTACAATAGAAGCGTCCATGTGACAGAGTTAGGGCCAATGGACTCTAAGCAGTGATGTAAGCCTGTTCCAGTCTGACCCTTAAAAATCCTCCTGTAGGATGCCCTGTGCTTTTCTTCCCTTCCTCCCGACCACTGAATGGTTAGAGACAATGAAAAGAACACCTGCCCAGTCTACTTCAGCACATTGTCAGACTATGCCAGTGGAATATTAATTCTTATATATTTGTTGTTGTTGTTGCTATTTGTTTGTTTAGCAGACCCAGACCAGGTTCGAACCCACCAGCCCTGGTGTACATGGCCGGCGCCCCAACAACTGAGCTATGGATAAGAATAATGAATTCTTATCATTCATCAGGATTTAATGTTGTTTCAGATAGCAGTTATCCTACCTTGACAAATAGTAAGAATTAATATGGATTTATTCCATTCATTATTTTCTGTTTTTTCAATAGACTTTCAGTAGGAAGGGAAATATATGCATGATTGAGTTCAGTCCAACATCTCTGGATAAGCTTTCTCTCTAATTATACTCCCCTTTTTTGAAAAATAGATGCAGGATGAAAGCAATTTATTAACTTACTCAGCAATCTTTAATTGAAGCCTCACTCTGCTCCAGGCACCATGCTAAATGCTGGCAATACAACAGTGAACACCTTCATGGTGATCAAAATCTAGAGTGGACAACAGAAAAGAAACTGGGCAACTATCCTTCAACATAGCAAGTTCCATTATCAGTGCCATGGAGATGCTAAAGGGACACATCAAATGGGCATTAGCCCAGCCTTGGAGAGTCAGGAAAAGCTTCCTGTAAGAAGTTAAATCTAAGTTAAGACCCAAAGAAAGTATAGGGTGTCCATAAATTCTGCGTGCAATTTTACATTACCCTGTATAGGCATGGGCCAGGTGAAAGGGATGAATATGGGTAGGATGAGTCATGTGTCCCAGGCAGAGGGAAAAGCTGGAAGGAACTTACAAGCTCAGGTTCCTCAAAATAATTCAAGATGCCTTGTGTAACCTTCCAGGGCAGGTTATGAAGAGCAGATGAGGGAAGATTGCTGGTGATAGGAAGTGGGAGAGGTTAGCAAGGTCAGTTAATGGATGTTCTTCTGAGCCACTTGAAGGAGTCAGCAGAAGAGCCCTCCCTGGACAGCAGCCAATTTCAGTTCTTCTTCCTCAGCTTCCACCCTTTGATTGGTCATCCTGAGGATGGCTCACTTGTTCTCTGACATCAGGTGGGCTTCCTGCCCTGTTCTTAACAAAGCAACAGCAATATGTGCTTTCAAGTCAATGCTTTGCTTGTCGGTTGACGGATAGTTGCCCAGTTTCTTTTCTGTTGTCCACTCTTGAATAAATGTGCATTTAAAATTATTTCTTATTATGAAATGAACTTTCTGTCCCTTGAAAAATCAATTTCAGGCCTCAGTGAACAAATATTTACTCAGGAGGAGATGGGAAACGGGAGGAAGAAAACTCTTAGAGCACCTCAAAACCATACCAAGCTGGTTGCATCACTGTTTAGAACCAGGACATCAAAAACTTGGCCACTTTCCTTGGAGGCCTGCAAAGTTTTGCCTTCAGCTCCTTGGGGATTTCCATGTATTTTTAGCTTGTTTATGGATAATATACTAGGCATGCTTGAGGGAAAGTTAAAGGAAACCACCCATGAAGGACATAACAGATTGGAAGGCTGGTTATTCTTATATTCATGAGAAATGGTCATTTTTTTCAGGAGGAGCAAACCCACATCTGATTGTGGGCCAGTCTCAAGAGCACAATAGAGCGTGCTGGCCTCAGGAGTCAGGCACTGATACTGGAAGATTGGGCTGGTGGTCCTTTACCATACCCACTCTAGACACCTTTTTCCTGCTCATGTCTTCTTTCTGCCATTCTCCTCCTATGTTCAGGTTTTCCTCTATTCCTCCTCCCTCCACTTCTGTTCCTTCTTGCTTCCTGCCCGTCTTCAGCCTGCTGGTGATAATGGAGCACTGTCATAGATGATATCTCTTTGGAGGTCCTTAGTTTGGTCTTTAGGCTCTAGCAAAGTCAATTTTATCCATTTGAGTCAATTTCTCCAGGAACCAAAACAAAGTAAACCAATCTTCTCTGAGCTAATGCTCATCTCTGCCCTCTCACTCCCTTGATGGCAGAGAGAAATATCCTATGTCTTTTGTGCTCCTGACACACTACCTGCTGTGATAGTATGCACAGAGCGCGCTTTCAGGACAGTCTTCTCGCTGAGTGAATGTGAACAACAAAATAAACATGGCTTACATCAGATGTATGGGTGCTTGTCCAAATAGTTACACTCGCTCTCATGCATTTTCATAACTGGTAGGTGCTTTTTAACTCCATGTACTGTGAAAAGGGATAGGGAAATGTAGGCCATTTGTTAAGTAATCCACTTTTACTCTCTTATGTTTCTAAAAAGTATGTAATTTAAATAGAAATAAGTTATATTAATTCAGTTAGTTGTTTGCTCATATTAAAAAATAGTTTCAAAGGCTTTTCTCCACTATGGTGAAAGATATTCTTAGTGCCACAGGACACACAGGCAGAAAATAGCTATGCCATACATCTTGCCCGTGCACTGGGAAATAAACATTTTCCAACTCAGAAGAGATATAGAACTGTCCTCCCCCACTGTTCTACGTCCTCCTCTGGTCTCCTTATGGCTTCTCATTACTGTCTCCAAGTAGCAGACTTTGTGGTAGCACCACGTGAGAAAACAGAAGCTTGGGATGGCCCTCCGCAGACAGAAGTGCAGACAATGGAGGACACACTTGAAGGACGTCCTCCCGGGTCTGTGAATGCTCCATTTGAAAGCAGAGCAGGACGATGCACATGATGTGTTTACTGTATAATTAATTAATTCCAACTTTTCCATAATGGGTGTCATGGCTAAATCATGCCCTTTTTGCATCACATGAATGCTTAATTTTATTTTTACTATATAAGATGATTTCTTTGTCAGAATTATACTTCTTCGCCCAGTGTAAAATATTCTATAAATCATTAAATAATCTGTAGAGTTGACATTCCCTCTAGTCTTAAAAGCAACTCTCCGAACTTACTATTACTTTGGCCATAAAGTAAACACACAGTGGATTTTATCTATTAAGCATGGTTTTGAAGTGCGCTCACTAATGATTAATTAAGGCAAATCTATGGATAAAATTTAGCCAACCTTGCTACTATCCTTCATTTATCCATTTGATATGTTCTCCTGCCCTTCTCCAATATAGCTTAGCGGGAACAGTCTAGTGTAATGGAACTATCACAAACTTTGCAGTGGGTCACGGGCTTTGTGACTGTATGCAACTTACCTCATTGAGCCTCAGGTTTTTTATCTGTAAATGGGGAAAATATACTTGGGGGTAAAATGTAATGTAATAAAATACCTGGCAAGTGGAAGCTATTATCATTGCTATTATTTTATTCCTCAGCTGACATCAACTTTGACTATAAGATTGCAAATACAGTGTGCCACTACCAGTGTTTGAAGTCATGGAGAGAGAGTAATAAAAGGTTTGAGATTACCCTTGGATTATAGAAGTGGTTATGTTTATATTCTTTAGACACTATAAGCTTGTTTTGGTCTCGAGCATTAAATACCAAAGTTCATGAGGTTATTTTCCTCTTGTCATTCAAGTCCCAGATTAAATGTTATCTCCTCAGAAAACTTTGACCACCCCATTTAAAGTAGCCACCCAGTCACTTTCTGTTGTCTTTCTATTCTCTCATCCATTCTATTTCAATTATCTGCATTGCACTTTTTAGCACTTGGGAGTTTTAGAAAATTTGAGGATTTTTGTTCTTTCTCCCTTTTTCTCTCTCTTCTTCCCTCACTTCTATGCACGCTCTCTGTCTGCTCTAGAACATAACATCATACAATAAAGAACTCAATCACTGCAGCTTCCCAACACCTAAAACAGCTCCTTATATATGACAGGTGCTCAGTAAATATTTGTTCAAAGAATAAATGCATGCTTCCACTCAGAATTTGAATCATAAGCTATTTTAAGATTTATTCTGCTTCATTCCTTCTAACCCACTGTTCTATTTTAGTATCGATTGCCTCATTACGTTGGAAAATAAGGTCTTATAGCTATATCCTATTTCTGCCTTTACGTTACTTGTCTATTTTATTGGGTATGGATTATTTCCTTTATATTTCTTAATATAATGCTGAATAGACTAGAGCCTTGACTGCTCATACTCTATTCTTTGTCTTGAGTCCATCCTGTATTTTGTCGGGTGGTGGTTTATTAGTTTCTCATTCCTGTATCTTGAGTTCTCTGCTCCCAGCAGATTGTGAGTTAAGATTTTTCAACTCTTTAAAAAGGATTTCACTATCCTTTCCCTTTTGTGATTACATCTCTTCTGCATATTTTTATCTTTGTATATATCATGGTGGCATATTTTAGGGGAAGAACTTGATTTAGGGGGAGGAAGGAGGATGGCATACCTCTAAAGAACTTGTGGATGGGTTTTATTGTAAGTTGTGGCAGAAAGGCAAGCAGCCTCAGTCAGAGAAGGCCACTGACAGAGCAGAGGCGACGAGAGCAAAGACAGAAGAGCAAGTTCACACGTGCAGGGGAGCTAGACTGGCGTGTTCTGTCATTTCGGCTACTTTCAGAATAAGAACGTTGTCTTAACTGATTGGGGAAAGAAATTGAGAGAAAGGAAAGCCATGTTCAAAATAGCAGGATCATCCAAGTCCCTTAGAAATCTGGCTCCACTTTCTCCCAGCAATGTGAATGAAACCTTCAATCTCATTTCATTTTGTGGCAGAAAACAGGCATTACTGGTCAATGTGATACATGGACTCAGTAATGGGAAAAGATTTCCTACCTAACTAACTGTGAAGAAGTGAGAACAGCAATTTTTCACTATAAACATAGAAATTAGAGTCTGTCAAGTAATGCTTTCAATCCATAACTTAAAGTGTTAGAATATGGAACTACAGAATGACTAAAATTATTCCCATCTGTCATCTTCTTAAAACATAGTTTTTTAGAGCCACTCTCTACCTGATATAATCCAATAGCTTTTATTAAATGTAGATTTTACTTCACCTGACTGTAATTTACTTTAATTTTATTAGCCATGGAAAACAAAAATTGTTTTAATAATGTTTTTCTTCATTTCTTTGGCAATGGCATGATCTTGGACCATATAAAAGATTTCCGAGTAGTTTGGATCAATCAGATCATGAGACAGGAAATTCAGAACCCTGGTGTATGAAACAAGCCTGAAGATCCATCGGAGCTATTATTAAGAACTAAAAATACCTATCATTTGCTTAATTGGGAGAGAAGGACAATCTTTGTTACTAAATTCAAACTCTCTGTAGAAATTATCAGAGGCTTATTTTTCCCAGAAAGAAAATATACTCTTCACCCCTCTAGTGACCTTTTGTGTCCTTTCTCTCTAAAGTGTAAACGGATGTCATGACTGCCCAATACGATAATAAAACTAAGGGGACAATACCATCTGGACTTCTGATGGCAGCCAGGGAAGTGGATACACAACTGGTGAAATAATTTGGTTTTAGTATATAATCCAGTGAAAAATTGACCAGAGATTCTCATATATAGTCAAATAGTAACACTATTGCAACCTCTTTCCTTTCTTCAATAGAAAAGAAATGCTAAAGAAGAGGAAAGTGGCAAACCTTTAGCACTCACCTGGAGAGAAAAGAAATTAGTTTACCTAAAGATTATCAAAATACAGTGGAGCCTCTATAGTTGACCACCTCTCTATAATGACCACCTCCTTAAGTTGATCTAATTTCCAAAGACTGAACATGCACCACACGTAAGTGTCAGTATAGTGGGCCTCGCTCCTTATGTTGACCACTTCCATATGTTGACCAATTTGTTATAGTTCCTTGGGTGGTCAACTTACAGAGGTTCTACTGTACTAATTTTTGTCATATCATTGAAAGCAACAAACTAGGCAGAGATTCTAAACAGAAAAAGATTTTGAGTGTTCCAAATTGGAATGGGAATACTATTCCCTAAGACACTGGGAACCACTTGATTTCTCAAGGGAAAGATGTAGTGAGGTCATCAAAATAGACTCATTCCCTATCTTACACCAGTGGCACCATTGTTTGGATAAAAAGTACTAGTTTTACCTTGTCTACCAAGATTTACTATGCCACACTAGTAGAAGTTTGTCTACCATGCTGGGTAGACAAGTTCTTCCAAGTGTGGTAGACAAACTTCTTTCTAGTGGATAAATAGTCCTTTTTTGTTAACATATGATATATATACATAAATATTTATATCTCATATATGTGTATATCTCAATCCTGGGGAAAGGATACTGATTTCTTGATCTTTGTGTTGTCCTTCCACCTCTACTACTTTGTCTGCAATTTGGAATTACCTATACCTGAGTTCCCACTCACTGTTCATTTAGTGTTTATACATATTTTTCCTTATCATACATGTTAACTCAATGCCTTGAGTCACATTAACAAAGTCTTCCTTCCTGATCCGTCCCCATTTCTTGTTTTAATGACGATAATGCATTTGCCTTTCATTCCAATGTTGTAAGGTTTCCCAGGCTTGCTGACTCTTCTCTGTTTACTTTTATGAGCGGAGACTCCAAGCTTTAAGGGCAAGATATACAATTAACTATTAAAGTTTAATACTCCTGTGCTGTGGTCTGTGGACCTATTTCTTTCCCAACTCATTTCTGGCAGCCCATGCTCATTGGAGCCAAGTATCCTTATTTTTTGAAAAACAAGCTGGGGGTCCTGAGCACAGGCAGGTTCCTCAGCAGTTTCCAATGATACCGAAGAAAGAACAAAACCAACAGCTGACATTTTCTATGTCATCTTGATGGTGGAAATATGAAGTGGCCCACAGAATAAACAAGCCAAGAGTCCAAAATAATAGCATAAAGTTAATCCCTTAGATATAATGTAGAAATCACTGGTGGAAAGAAAGAAATAGGCACATCATACAAATATAGGACTGGAAAATTAAAATGTGATTTCCTTAGTGGAACTATCCTTCCCACAAGAACTTATATTTAATTTGACATTTTGGAAATTTCCAGGAAATTTATCCAGTATATATTTTCATATACGTTATTTTCTCTGGTTTTATGACATTTTCCTTTGTGCTTACTGTTAGCTTATCTCCATCTTCAGTATAGTTTTTTAATCCTACATCCTTGTATTACTATTTTCTTTACTTTTAGATTAACTGAGAACTTCTTACCGATAAAGAAGTCTCCTCCTCATTGCCTTAACTCTACTAGTACCAGGACAAAGGTAACAATCCACAAGATAGCTGGCTGTTAGACATACATTCTGGAAACACAAGCTTGCAAGGACTGTATGATATGTATATGCTTTCAAAAGTGGTAAAGAAGGATGGTTTGCTGGTTACAGATGGTGATCAGAGGTAACAAACTATATTCAGTTGAAGAAATGCACCACTGAATTTCCCTTTTAATTTTTTAGAGAAGTTTCTTATTCAGTAGATCTGGGGTGGGGTCTGAGAATTTGCATTTCTAAAAAATGTTTCAGATGCTAATGCTGGTAGTTGAGGGGCTATTCTTGGAGAACACTGCCTATTTCAGTGGTCAAGTCAAGAGTTCACAGAGAAAATATGCTAAAGGAGCCAGAATAGAGCCCACTTTCATCAGAGGCACCTACCACTTTTTTATTTACATTTCATCAGTGGAGGGGGGGGACAAAACATAAATCCATGTTGAAAGCCTGTACTCAGAGGAGTAGAGAGTAGCAAGGGAGAACAGAATGGTAAGGGCTAGGGAGTTTTTTGTTTATTCATCTGTGGGGTATGATTTAATGTTTTGCTTCAAAACATAGAGCAGCAGTTCTCAAGTCTCAGAATCACTGGGGAGTGCCCACAGAAATTCAGATTCAGTAGGTGCCTTGGATAGGATCCAAAAGTCTGCATGTTTACCCAGCATCCTGGATAATTCTGAAGCAGATTTTCCAAGGATTACACTTTAAATAATAATGATTTTAGAAAAAGACAAAAATCCAAGTGAAGACTTAATCCTGCATGGGAGAGAAACCAAAGATACTATCAGGTATTTTCTTTTTAAGAGTTGTATGCATGTGGAGGGTTAGGCAATGGAACAGGGGTATGGGGGCAGGGGCTTATTTAGATGTTTTTTTGAAAAATCAGGAAAGGATACAGAGCAGACAGGAGGCAGCAAAGACCTAATGAGCTGATCGGTAAGGGGTGATAACACTTTTCATTTGTGTGAAAAGACCAAATATAACAACAGGGCAGCAATCTGGATGAGAAAATTCCTTTCAATTTTAAGCAGAGAGCCAGCCGAGAAGAATCTTCCTTTCAAAAGTCAGTTGTGAAAAGACAAAAAGTAGGCGTGGATGGCAGAAGGAGACCAGGTGGCATACTGAGGAGGAGTTAGAGCAGGAGTGGGAGTCAAGGTCACTGGGCAGTAAGGACATGCTGTCAGTAAGGAAGAGTCCAGCGGCAACAAGACGTGAAATACCGCAGACAGAGCCGAAACAGGTCTGGGGAATGAAAAACACCTGTACCCAGTCTGCTTGATCATTGAAAAAATGAAACACTACTCTGTGTATGTATTTATGTGTGAGTGTGTGTGTGAGAGAGAGAAATGGATAAAGACATTGGGCCAATGACACCTGTTTGAATGTCATGAGTACATCTGAGTATTCAATTTTCTGACTAGGCATTCATTAGGAGTGTCAAGGTACAATCTCTCTTATATTAATAACAGAAGTAAAGATGGAAATCTTTCAAAGACTAGCCTTTAGAAGGCAAAAGGAACAAGGCATAACATTCAAATTTTGAGTAAGATATTCTCTTGTCTCTGGAGCAACACAGCATAATCTTATTTTTATAAGTCTATGTGCTTACGTGTATGTGTACACAAGATTTGATTTTTACAAGGACTTTATCATGTCCTTTAGTCCCCCTCAAATTGCAATGCTCATTTGGTTTTAAGTCTTTACTTGAACCACTTCTTCATCTGAAATATCTTTCTGTTTCCTTCCCTAACAGAAGAACTCTAGCTTGAGAACCCCAAGATTTTCCCTGAGTATTCCTGACTTCACTGACATTTTCCATCTCTGAATTAAAATCATAAGCAAAGAATACTTCCTGTGCACCCTCACTACTCTCCTGCACTCAAGCATAAGAAGTTTATATTTGAGAACTTCCCAATAAACTATTGTTTAATGAATTCACAAAGAAAATATGGGTTGAATACTCCAGTAATAGAAACTTTTGGCTTCTTCTGCAGTGTCCATCCCATTCCACCCTCTCACATCATGGAATAGCCAGGGATTTGGAAGGGTAGACCCCAGAATGGGCTTTGATTGCCTAAACCAGTCAGTGGAATTCCACACCTCCATCTACACTGATTGGTTCAGGCATAGATCTGGTTCAATCAGAATGAAGCTCGGGATCTTTGCTCTATACTTGGGAGTTCTCTTTCTTGATGGATTGTGTGGTGTGCAGATGTGGTGACTGGAACTATTTGCTAATGTGGGAGAAGATAGCTTGAGGGTAAAGTCAACAGCCAGAATGCAGGGCATCATTTTGTGAATCATAAATCTGATCAAATGCCGCTGAAACTATGGCTACCTCTGGTGGGTACAGTCCTTTGAGCCAATATCTTCCGTTTATGGTTTAAGACAGGGAAAGAGTTTATCTACACTAATATGCCTCCCTATTATTTGTCAAGTTCCTCCTTGTTTTAAATCTTTGGGACACAATATGTAATTTGTCTTCTTACAACTTAATTCATTTAGGGAAACAGCAGCAGTCTTGGACAGCATTTACTCCCCTGGTAAGATCATTATATTTTTCTGCTGCTTATGCTGATTCTAATAAAAGTCACCTTCTTAAGAGGTAAAAGAATACATTTGATTGAACTGTTTCAACTCAGTTTCTGTTCAAAACGATTAGAGTTCTTATGCACTTAGATAGTACTAATCTGGACTTCTTATTCATTTATAAACGAAACATTTAAATTCATTCTAGTTGTATACAGATGGGCATTTAGCTCACATAGGCACTATGCAAAAGATTGGTTTTTGTTTAACATGCCCCAGTGTTTCTGATGGTGAAGGCGGATACCTTTTCGATGAAACTGAAGAGACCCCAGAAGACATATGGATTTTAGCATCTCTGTTGTGTACATTTCCAAGCAGCACTGCAGCTGGATGTAAAGCCGGCAGATTTCTGGGTGGATCTCACCATCTTCTGGGCTGCAACAGAATGAAAGAGAAAAGCTGTGAACATTCTCACGATTTCACTCATCAGCCACTTGTCTCATCTCTAACAGGGGAAAATGCTCAATAAAGATTCCTTAAAGCTTTGATCCTAAAATATAGGACTTCCTGCTTTCAAACCAATGACCAATGTGACAGTTCTTACATAAGTGTCTTTCTGACTAACAGCTCTTAATTTTTTTCCCCTTCGGTAGCAGGCTTGTGCTGGGAGCTTAAAATCATAAATGCTTTACGTAATTGAAAATATCAGACATTTTCAATTTAGCTGTTGGAACAAATTTGCAAAATATATTTAAACCATAAGAATCTCCTAGCCTGCAAGAAGAGATTAAAAACCCTTGTTTTAACATAAACCAACAAGAGCTATTCAATTACCACATTATAAGACAGCTCTTTAATATTAGGGCCCTAGCATAATGTGATTAGAGAGCCAATTTACAAATTATTTTTATCAAGGTTTTTTGTCTGAGTCTGAAGATATTCCTTTATTGTGTATTCCAGCTAATTTACAAATGGTCAAATATTTTTAATGAAAATATAAAAATTTTATGAAAAGAGAGCAAAGTAATACAATTCTGATAATTATGCTTAACAATCTAAACCTAAATAAAACCTGAACTTATGCTCAGTGTATACTAAAATCTTTGAATCGTCCTCTATTAAATATGACAAACCATATCAATGTGAATATGATGAACATGGAGTAATCACTTATTTTTCGATTAAGTGGAAAGAAATTAGTGGTTGAAAAAATAATAATTTTATATGCAACTATAAGAGCATATGCTGAATAAAACAAACTAACAAAAGGGATAAAGTTTAGAGATAAATTAGAAATGAAAGAAAAAGCCTAAAGTGAACTCTATCAAATGTCCTCATGTGTCGTCTTTACTTCTGTCCCATTCCTTTAAAATGCATTGAAATCTAATTAAATAAAGTACCATTTGGATTTGATTTCTTTGTAAAGTGAGTTGGTGGCAAAATGTCAGGGATACTATCAGAAGAAAAATAGTGGCTATATTTTTAAGTTCTGGAATCACAGTAGAAAGAATATGTATGTATACGGCACTCTACAGGGATAATTAGTTTTCATTTTCAACACTTATTTCATACAGTAGCCTATTCAACTCATACAATTTATATAACTGAGGAAAATGCAAAATTCTTTGCCTGTGTATCTGTGATGACTGCAGTTAGCCTGTGTCTGAGGGTACAAAGTGGCTCATAAGAACTCACATGCAAAATTTGGCTTTATCTGAATGTTAATAGACTATATTACTTTTCATTTGTGACTCAAAAGTCCAGCCCTAGGCCCTTTACTGGAAGAGAGCTTATCTCTGGTGAAAGTCACAGGTTTTCTTTTTCTATTTTATAATTCTAATCATAATTATTATTATTATTATTATTATTTTTTTGTAGTTTTTGGCCAGGGCTGCGTTTGAACCCGCCACCTCCAGCATATGGGGCCGGTGCCCTAATCCTTTGAGCCACAGGCATTCTATATATTTTTTATTGTTTCAGGTTAATTGATCTCAGGTTTTCTTTCAGAGGTTCCTCCCACAAGTGCCTTCCGCCCTCAAAAACTGTTCTCCTGCTACCTGGAGTTTCTTTCACCCTCCCACCTACTCCACCCAGACAGACAGAGAGACAGACACACACACACACATACACACACACAGAATCTCTCATTACTTCATATCATCTGAAGCCTTTCAAAATGTCTCCAATTGTGTCCTGTTCTCTCACAGTTCTGCTGGATTCCAAACAGATAATGGGTATTAATGGTTCATGGCCTAAGTGATCCTGGTATTTTATCTACTAATACATTGATTTTTCACTGAAAAATCTGAAGATAATGCCTTATTTCAAAGGCTGTATAGAGGGAAAAAATGTTAAAGCAGGCAGGCCTTTTCTGTGCTGTTTTATCATTCTAGTACCTGCCGTCTATTTCACCTACACATATATAACATTGGCTCTGGGGGCTCATATCCAGATTTTTCAAAGTTTTTTTTTTTTTTAACAAAACACAATAATTACAATTATCTACGGGGCATATGGATATATGTGATGGTTCAATACATGTATACATTGTGTAATGGTCAAATTAGGGTAATCAGCAAATCCATCACCTCAAATATTTGTCATTTCTTTGTGGTGAGAACATTCAGAATCCTCTTTTCTAGATAATTTGAAATATAAAATACATTATTGTTAACTGTAGTCAGAACTTAACATCAGAACTTAATCCTCCTAACTAACCCTAATTTCAAAAAACACAAAATGCTTCATGAATTTGCATGCCATCCTTGCTCAGGGGCCATGCTAATCTTTGTTATCGGTTCAGTTTTAGTGTACGTGCTGCCAAAGTGAATGCTCATATGCAGATTTTTTAAAAAATCCTATAATAAATCTGTTGTATGCACTGTACATTTTATGAGTGGGACAATTAGCCAGAGTGTCATTCCAAGACATGGAGTATTCTTATTTTCAGAAGTACAAAATATGTGCCTACTGGCTTAGTTCCAAACCTAAGCAAACTTCATATATAGATGACATTTTATGTAATTTAAACAAATGACTACCGTATTAACATATTTTAAGGATCACTATATTTTATTTATTGTTTTATAGCTAGAAAGAGAGAGAGAAATCAATGTATTTAATGCTTCTGAAAAAAAGGCAAATCAAATAGACTAAAATGTCTAATTACAAACATTTCTTTGGGCGCCATCTCCTTAATTCTTCTAAAATCCATGGAGATTTTACAAACCGTGGAACTGTTGTATCCCTCACAAATATTTTGGGAAGGAGCTGAATAGGCACCACCAGAAATACATTCTCCTAACAAAAATTTGACACTATTTAGTGTCAAATAGTGTCTCCTATTTGACACTAAAGTTGCACCACACATAGTCTGGTTAAAAAATTCATACATATGCTCATACTTTATCCTTTAAAATCTTGGAAAACTGAACTATAGAGAAAGAATGGAACTATTTAAAGAAGAGTGGAAAAGCTAAGATATCTCGTTAGAGTTTCATAATGCCTAGATCAAGTTACATTAACCTCAGGTTTTGCACACTTTATTTCTTTCACTTTAGAGCTTTAAGATGTACTATTGTTATGGAGTACTAAAAGTAAATTGAAAGACAAACTGTCATATGATTTATAATATGCTCAATGTTATAAGCAGTGGACTGAAATACATTTTTGATTGGAGAATAGAGGAAAAGCCAAGAAAACAGCAAGTCAAAAGCTTGAAACTTCCTAGGGATAAATTATAAGACCTAGGTAAACATTTACATTAAAATAAAATTGGATCTGTGAATTTCCTCCAGGAACTAGAAGCAACTTAACTTAGAGTTAGCTTTGGCACATATTACTTCTGCTTAGTATAAAATGATTCATGCTTATTAATCAAGTTTAGGTCTATGAGAGTCATTCCTGAGGTGACTCATTTAATTCAAAGAGTTAGTGACTAGGTTGTGATTATGTATTTATTTTTTCTATTGAGTCTAAGTAGAGAGCTAAGTTAATCCTTCTGATTAATTTCAAAATCTTATTATTCAGGAAAAAATCTTAAAAATTAATTTTAATTGATGATTCCAGCAATTTCGAAGTTGAATCCACTTAAAGTAATCACCAAATTATGAATCTGCTTTCAAAAAACTCCTTAAAAGTGAGAATCAGGATTTAATGAGTTAACCATATAGCTTAAGAAACTTGAATGACTGTAGGAGGAGGACATAAAAGCAGATACTAAGTCACCTCTTGATAATAGAACCTCTCTTTCTATTGTGAATATTCTTATTTTATAATTCAGAAAGTAATATGATAAAGACCTGCTATATTGGCTAAAATTAAAAGACTGCCATGTCATTATTTGGGGAAATGTAAATACCTACTACCCAGATTCTACATTTAACATTTTATGATGCTTTATTTCATATCTCCCTGTCTTTTTATCCCTCTGTCCAACCAGCAATCCATATCATTCTTTCGAAGTTGAAGACCTTGGTAAACTTTACCCCTAATCAATGATATCACCATGACTGTCATTAATGGAAGTTCTGTCAAATTTTGGTGATTTTGTAGAATAGTGGAAGCTCTCATACATTGTTGATAGGAGTTAAAATGTTATACAACTCCTTTGAAAAGACGTTCTGGAAGTTTCTTATAAAACTAAACATACATCTATGCAATGACCTGCCAGTTCCATTTCTAGGTATTTGGCCAAGAGAAATGGAAACATATTCATAAATAGATCTCTGTAAGTGTGTTCATGGTATTTATTTACAATAACCGAAAAAAGAAACAGCCCAGGTGTCTGTCAAGAGGAAAATGGTGAGGAAATTAGTACATTTGTACAATACAATAATAGGCAACATTAAAATGAGCTACCGTATTAAACTCAAAACAACATAGAGGAATCACAAACACATTATCTGGAGTGAGAAAATCCTTACACAAACACACATACTGTATGACTCCATTCACATAAACCTCTGGAGCGAGTAAAACTAATTGACACTGAAAAACATTCAAACAGTGGTGGGGAAGTGACTGAGAGGGCTCATGAGGAAACTTTCTGGGAAGAGGAAAATATTCTATATCTAGACAGAGGTTTTAGTTACATGGATGTATACATTTGGCAAAACTTATTGAATAGTATACATAAGATTTGTGCATTTCTTTATATAAAAATTTTACTTTAAAAAAAGCAAATATTGAACTCTAGGTAATGTTATGCATGACGAGTTCTTTAGAGGTTAAGTTTACTAATATCTGTAACTTCAGGAGTATAACACAGATTGCTGATTGGACAAGGGATATATAGGTATGTAGATATGTAATGAAGCAAGTACCGTAAAATGCTAAATGTAGAATCTACATGGTGGGTATTTTTTGATGGCCAAGGATTTCAATTTTCTCCAGTTATTACATGGCATAATTTGAACAAAACAACCAGGAACCTTTATGACTGGGTCAAGGTCAGGAGTTAACACACTGGGGATTGTAGTTGTGAAATGTCTCAGCCTTGCATCTGTCTGCTCTTTTGCTGAGGTTGCCAGACTATGGTGGTCTGTGCAGCTGCTAATAGCTTTGTAAAAGTCAGCAAAATGTTTATTGTTTCGGTAGTCTGCTTCTAATGTAATGATTTATACGTTTAGTCAAAGGCAGAAACATAAAATGAAAGGAAAATGAGTTTTCGAGTCAGAAAACATAGATTTAAATATATGCTTTGTCCTGTTAGAATTGTGATCTTAGGAAAAACACTTCAACCGCTCGGAGACTCAGTTTCCTCAGTTGTGAAACAGAGATAACTCTATGAAGTACCTCAAAGCTGTGCAATGATTAGATAAGATCACGGTGGGAAAACAGGGAGAAAATGTGAAGGATTATAAGACGCTGGCTGCAATCCATCTTAGCACATCAAGTCGTGTTTACGTAGCCTTATGCTTATATAAAGTCTTAAGTTATACAAATTACTTGCTATTTTGTGATAGTCTTTATCCTCTAACAATTCCCAAATATGGACTTTTGTTACATAAACATGTAATCCGGCTGAGATAAAAAGGTATGACCCCACTGACAACCACTCAGCATTTTACAGAGTTTAGTGGTGCCAGATAAACACTTGGAGTTTGTCAGCTACAGAGATGGAAAGCAGAACTCCTGTCACAGCAAATCTATCCAAGTTTCTCTTTTCAGAATCAATTCTGTTGTTGTCTCTTAAGCCAAATGGCGACGAAGGACTTAGGAAGCCAAAAAGGCTGAGGGAAGAGGATAGTATCTTTTACTTTATTTTTTGGAGTAAATAGTTAGGAAGGAAAGGGGGATTCAATGACTTAGTCGAGGACAGTGGTCTCCAGAATATTGCTTCAAATGTCCCCATTGTCTCCTGTCAGGTGGACCTCACTTACAAAGATATACCCTAATTCTGTGCCAACTTCAATGACAGCGTCAGAGCCCAGCCTTCCTATGATTTCCGTGGGAGTTCTCAAGGTGGTCCATAAGTCTATATACTCAATGGATTGTTGGGGAGGGGACAGGCAGGAGACAAAGATGTGTGTATGTGTGTGCGTGAGAGAGAGAAAGACCCGGTTATCATTCTACATTTCATACTTTTAAAGGTAATTACACAAGATATCCAAATTCATAAACACAGAACTGATGCTTGGTATCTACTAAATGACTACGTGTCTCACACCAAAGTAAGCACCACAATAAAAAAGAGAAGCTCAGCTAATCAGGAGAATGGATACCAGACATTTTCAATACGCATACAAGTTGATTGTATCTATTATCTCCATGTTTATCATAATCGTGCTCCGGTGTTTATGAAACCTGTGTAGGGGGAAACCTCTTGTGTTTCTTCATGGAGCATCTTAGCAAGTTTGGTTCTTCTAGGAGTCTTTAAAGAATAACGGCAGCAATTCCTGTCACTTCACAGCTTGTTGTTTCACGGGAACATATGGCTGGCTCTGTGACTTCCTCACCATTGAACATGAGTTGGGATCAAACTCTGCCCTGTAGCTACGTGGGTTCAGTGAGAAATAAAACTTGACTTTTAACAGCACAGGGAAATCTGAAAAGCAACTGAATTATCTTTCGTGGCTACTGAGGATACCTTTATGTAAATTGACGAGACTCAGAGGGGTCAGAGCCTCTTACCATTTCAGGCAATACTCTGGTGTTCATTTCCCTGTTGTTTTTGGTTTGACCTCTGCCAGGACCTTTGCTATTTCCCCGTGACCCAGTTGGGAGAGTTGATAAATAATGAGTAGCATTATTAAGCTCATTATTGGTTTTTTTCCCTTTAAAAAGTAAAAACTACATTTAAACTCTTAAAAAAAACCAGTAGCCTCAGTTTCCTGACATAACCATGCTCATAATGAGAGAAGACTAAAAATACATATTACTATTAAATTGTAAATCATCTTTTATTTATCGTAAATGTTACTGTTTAATGCAATAGGGATGAGAGTTGGGAATTGGTGGTGACATGTGGCATTTGAGGTGATTATGAAGGAGCCTTCTGGGCATTTTGTAGGGCATTAGAGGTTGAAGAAATTAATGGGCTGCATATTATGAATTCTTGTTCTCATTACAAGAGTATCACTCCCAAAATGTATACTAACTGGCAAGGAAACATTAACATTTACAGGCAACATTTCTTTAATCTTCAAAATAAAATGTCTTTATTATTCTATCTTGATCTCTTCTCCCAACCTCTTACCCTTCCTTTTTGGTGTGAGTCTTGTGGCCTCTCCATCTTTCCCTCTGATTCTCTTAATATCCTCTTTTTATTTTTCTTGAGACAGGGTCTCATTCTGTGTCTGGGTCTAGAGCGCAGTGGCACAATCATAGTTTACTGCAACCTCCAACCCCTGGGCCCAAGTGATCCTCCTGCCTCAACCACCCAAGTAGCTAGGACAATAGATATGCACCACCATATTGGGCTAATTATTCTATTTTTTATAGAGATAGGGGTCTTGCTCTTGCTCAGGCTGCTCTTGAACTCCTGACCTCAAGCAATTTTCCTCCTTTAGCCTCCTAAAGTGCTAGGATTACAGGTATGAGACACCACACGTAGCCTTTAATGTCCTCTTTATGGTCTCTGGTTGAGAATCATATGAGGGTCTGCAAACAGCTCCTGGGGACCTAATCTAATCAGGTCTTGTGTTTCTTAGAGCTAGATAACACAAGGCCTGTGGCTGATGGAATGGGAATGATGGATTCTCAAATCTCTGCTGGGATAAAAACCAACACAATACCATGGATCACATGCTAGAATTGCCCTTTCTATATTATACCTAGGATTAGTTTATTAAAAAAAAAATATATATATATATGTAAACAGATATAGACATGTATATACATTTCTTTTTTCTTTTTCTTTTTTTTTGAAACAGAGTCTCACTATGTCACCCTTGGTAGAGTGCCATGGCATCATAGCTCATAGCAACCTCCAACTCTTGGGCTTAAGTGATTCTCTTGCCTCAGCCTCCCAAGTAGCTGGGACTACAGGTACACACCACAACGCCTGGCCTCTTTTGGTTGCAGTTGTCATTGTGTTTTGGCAGGCTCGGGCTGGGTTTGAACCTACTAGCTCCCATATGTGTGGCTGGCGCCCTAGCTGCTGAGCTACAGGTGCTGAGCCTATACATACCTATACATACAAATAATATATATTGCTTCTTAATAAGATCAGTGTATTTATTTATTTATTTATATATTAAGACAGAGTCTCACTATGTCACCCTCAGTAGAGTGCTATGGCATCACAGCTCACAGCAACTTCAAACTCTGAGGCTTAAGTGATTCTCTTGTCTCAGCCTCTCAAGTAGCTGGGACTACAGGCACCAGCCACAATGCCCAGCTATTTTTTTGTTGCAGTTGTCATTGTTGTTTAGCTGGCCCAGACTGAGTTTGAACCCGCCAGCCTTTGTGTATGTGGCTGGCACCCTACCCACTGAGCTATGAGTTCCACCAGATCAGTTTATTTTTAAAGATTATATACATCTAAATATTATATTAAAAGATATATATTTAAAGAAACATATGTATTTATCCACATTTTAACCTGCATAATATTTTTGCATATAAAATTCAAGATCTTCAGCCTCTGATGCTTAGTGTTTACACCTGATAACAATGATCTTCACAGGTCAATTATCATTTAATTATCTTTCCTTCCACTGGAAAGAATTCAACTCACTAATTTTCATTATATCCAAAGTCTGGGTCATTTATTGTAATATGCAATTAATTCCTGTTTTTATCCACTAGAAATTTAGGGCTCAATATATAAACTGTTAGTTTACCTGAATAGTATTTAGTTCTTTCTAATTAGGTGCTGCTGTATTTCTCTTCTGTAAAGCTACAGACTTTGTTCAAATCACTAAAAACAATGACGCAGCTTTAAGACAACTTGAGGAACCTAGGCTGACCAAACTTGACCCATTCAATTAATCCAAAAGGGACATTTGATAAAAAAAAATAAATTATTTCATCATCTCATTTAATTGTAATAGCACAAAATACTGACTAATACTTCAATGATTATTTATACCAGATAGGTTGTATAGGTGTAGAACAGCCAGTTGTTTAACCCATTTTGGTTACCAGAGCCAATGGCTTCCTCTTATAGGAAAGACAAGGTTTACCCTGAGTAATGGTCCAAGGGGACAAAAGACCATGAAGGTCCCCAAATATGAACTACACAGGCCTGAAATCCCATTTTTTAGAATCAAAAAAGGATCAAGCCAAAGGTTCTTTGGGGAGGGCTTAGGAAGAGGATATAAAGGCGGCAGATACTTATTATATCAATAATAATAACAGCCAATACAGAGAGCTTCCACTATGTGCCAGAGTTCCAGTGCCACCAGCTTAGCTCACCAGTTTGGGCTTTAGTTTATATGAACAATTGAGCGTTAGAACTCTTTATTTATTTATTTTATCTATTTATTTATTTTAGCATTTCATGGTCTTTTTTGAAGCTTCAGTCTCCTTTCCAACACTAGGGAAATATTATATATAATTCCACGATGTTGTTATGTCTTCCCATTGGCATACAGTGATAATTTCCATTTTTTTATATAACTGTCAAAAGATGACACTGCACGCCAATATATGCATTCCTAGACAGATGCAAGAGCTATTTTCTACAAAAAGGCAAATGCTTATATGCAAACAGAAGAGGTTAGCATCTATTATATATTCATATTCCACTATGAGTTTCTTCACTAGACTGTAAACTCTTTGAGGTCAAAAAGTTGATCTTACCCAGCTTTATAATTCCCACCATTTAACGGACTGGTGCACAGCAATGTAAAGTCCACATAGTGTGAGGAGACAGTCCGAGGCTGAGGTCACAGAACTGGTTCTGCCATCATCAGCTTCCTTTCACCATTAGAGACTGGTTTCCTAAGAGTTTCTTTCCTTGTAGCCCTCTTTTTTTAAAAACTATTTTACAAAATTTTATAAAAGTCAATTTTATAAAAGTAATACATGCATACAGACATTTTATGCAGATAAATAAAAACAGGAACAGACGACTTATACTGATACCAGAAGTAACCATTGGTAACCTTTTGGTATATTTCCTTTCAGATTAAAAAACAAGTATACAAATGTGCATATAGATAAGAGAGAGGGAGAGTGCAAGCCCGAACGCACGCAAGTGAGCGGCGCATGGTATATTTATATTACTTTGGAATCTACTTTTTTATCTAGTAGCATATCACCTATTAGCTTAACCTTTCTAAGTCACTTACCCTTTCTGAATTTTAGTTTTCTTATATACAAAATGAGGATAATGATGCCTATCTCATTGTTATAATAAATGAAATTATCCATGTAAAGCTCGGTACATAAAAAGCTCTCCTGTGTGATCATGCATGGAAAATGATGAACACACTTAGATGCCTGCCCAAGTTTCTTCTTCTTTTTAAAAAAAAATTTATCTTTTTTTTTTTTTATTTAGCTCTCCTCTGAGGTTACAAGTTTCTTTCCACTTGTAACAGCTTTATGGGAAGATTGCACACTGGTGGCATGTGGTCCAAAGATGCTCATACACTTGTTTTGATTTCAGTGTTAACTTTTTTTTTGAAGTCACACAATATCTGGATTGCCTGCATCTCTAAAAAGTCAGAGAGAGCCAGGCCTGCTCTGAAGGATGGCAGCGCTCAGCTAGTGCTAAGGAACGGCCACCTGGCAGAGAAGCAGCAGCTCTTCAGTTCTCTCAAGGGCCTCACTCAGCCCACTTCACATATTTACTGTATTATTGTGAGCCTGGTTGTATCTATATTTTGCTAGAGCTGGGTTAGGTCATGGAAAATTAGGGTATATAACAAACGACCTATGAAGGGAACTTGCCAAACAGCCACATTTTAGGAGGCAAGTTTGAAGGCAGTAAGGATTTGCATCCATTTAAGTGGAGTAGAATTTCCCAGATAGGAGCAAGATGGTTGAATAGAAACCTCCAAGGATTGTCCCTCCACACAAACACCTATCCATGCAAGGTAGCACCTTCAGAAAAGCCAAAAATCAGGTGAGTGATCATACTACCTGCTTTTCACATTGTATCAAAGAAAGAGGCACTGAGGAGGGCGGCAAGAGCTTTTCCTGTATTTCCACTCCCTCTCCACCCTCCAGCAGTGCTGTGCCGGCATGCCCAGTGGAGGGAATCTGTGTGCCCCAGGGAGGGAGAGTGAAGTGATGTAGGGCTTTGCATTGGAACTCAGGGCTGCCCTGGCATAGGGAAACAGAGCCCACAAAGGAATTCTGCCAGTGCTCGCAGAGGGAGCATTTTGACCAGGCTCGCCAGAGGGAAATCCTCTGCCCAGAAGCCCAAATTCTAGCTGGCCCCACCCCCAGCAGAAAAAGAGCAGTCTGGGGCCTGGATTAAATTTGAAAGGGGTTGCTGGGCTACAAGGCCTATAGTCCTTGAGCAATTACTATGGCTGTGCTGGCATGGAGCCAGTGGGTTTGGGGTGCATGTGACCCATTGAGACACTAACAGCTGTGGACAAGTTTTGTTACCCCTCTCCAATTATGGCAGCACAGCTAAGAGAGAGTCTTCTTCAACTTGAGAAAAGGAAAGGGTAGAGTTCAGAGTACTTTGTTTTGCAACATGGGTACCAGTTCAACCACAGTAAAATAAAGAAAAGCCCAGGAACCAATGGCTGCATTGTTGAATTCTACCAAGCATTCAGAGAACTAATCTTACTTAAACTACTCCAAAAATCAAGGAGGAGGTGATACTCCCACACTCATGCTCTGAGGCCTGTATCACCCTGGCACCAAAACCAGACAAAGAAACAACAACAAAAAATAAATAAAACTATAGGCCAGTGTCTCTGAATAACATTGATGCAAAAACCTTCAATAAAATATTAGCATGCCAAATTCAACAGCACATTAGAAAGATTATTCATCATGCTCAAGTGGGATTTGTCACACTTGATGGTTCAACATATGCAAATCAATCAATGTGATACATTATATCAACAGAAGGAAGGACAAAACCCATATGATCATTTCAATTGATGCCAAAAAAGCATTTGATAAAATTCAACATCCCTTAATGATAAAAACTCTCAAAAAACTGGGTATAGAAGAAACTTACCTCAACACAATAATAGCTACATATTACAGACCCACAACCAGTATCATATTTTTTTTTTTTTGAGACAGAGCCTCAAGCTGTCACCCTGGATAGAGTGTTGTGGCATTACAGCTCACAGCAACCTCCAATTCCTGGGCTCAAGCGAGTCTCCTGCCTCTGCCTCCCAAGTAGCTGGGACTACAGGCACCCGCCACAACGCCTGGCTATTTTTTTGTTTGGGTTGCAGCCGTCATTGTTGGTTGGTGGGTCCAGGCTGGATTCGAACCCGCCAGCTCAGGTTTACATGGCTGGCACCTTAGCCCGCTGAGCCACAGGCACCGAGCCACCAGTATCATATTTAATGAGGAAACCTGAACACCTTTCTTCTAAGATCTGGACTAAGAGAAGAATGCCCATTTTCACTACTGTTACACAATATAATATTGGAAGTTCCAGCCAGAGTAATCAGACAAGAGAAAGAAATAAATGCTGTCATTCAAATTGGATGTTTGCAGATGATATGATCTTATATGTGTATCTAGAAAAACTGAAAGACCCCATTCAAAAACTATTAGAACTGATACTAGCACTGATAAACAAATTCAGTGAAGTTGCTTATAGGATGCCAAATCAATATACAATAATCAGTCTTATTTCCGCATGGTAACAGTAAGTAATCTGAAAAAGAAACCAAGAAAGTAATCTCATTTACAACAGCTACAGATAAAATAAAATACTTAGGAATAAACCAAAGAATTGAAAGATCTCTATAATGAAAACTGTAAAACATTGGTGAAAGAAGTTTAAAAGAACACGGAAAAAAAGAAAAATATTCCATGCTCATATATTGGAAGAATCAATACTATTAAAATGTCTATAAGGGCAATCTGCAGATTCAATGCAATCCTCATCAAAATGCCAATTACATTCTTGATGGAAATATAATAAATAATACTAAAATTTATATGGAACAACAAAAAACCCAGAATAGCCAAAGCCATCCTGACCAAAAAAACCCCCAAAAAACAAAACTAGAGCAATCACATTACATGACTTCAAATTATGCTACAGAGCTATTGTAACCAAAACAGCATGGTACTGGCATAAAAACAGATATATGACCAATGGAACAGAATGGATAATTCTTCCACAGGGCTACCAAGAACATCTAGAGGGGAAACGATAGTCTCTTCAATAAATGGTGCTGGGAAAACTGGATATCCATAGGCAGAAGAATAAAACTAGACCTTTATCTCTCACCATATACAAAGATCAAACCAAAATAAATTAAACACTTAAATGTGAGACTATAAACTATGAAACTACTAAAGAAAACATTGGGGAAACACTTCAGGTCATTGCTCAGGGCAAAGACTTTTTGAGTAATATCCCCAAGTGCAGGCAACCAAAGCAAAATTGGACAAATGGAGGTCACATCAAACTAAAAAACTTCTGCACAGTAAAGCAAATGATCAACAAAGTGAAGAGAAAACCCACAGAATGGGAGAAAATATTTGCAACTATCCATATATCAAGGGATTGATAACTAGTGGGTCATTATAAAAGTTTTGAGATACACAAAAATCAAGAAACATAAAATCCATGCAGATGGAAACAAATGAAGGTCTCCCAGCAACACTGATAAGATGAGCAAGTTGAAACTTGCACAAGTGAATCAGAAAGGATGCTGCTGACTGTTTCTTGGAAGTGAAATAAGGGGCCATAATGTAGTCTGTCTTAAAACTTTCATAGTGACATACATCTAAGGAGCTCTAATGACTCAATAAAAAAGAAATCAAATAATCTAATTAGAAATGAAAGATCTGCATTGACATTTTTCAAAAGAAGACAAACAAATGGCCAACCGATATGTGAAAAGATGCTTAAATCATTATCAGCAACATGCAAATCAAAACTGCAATGAGATACCATTTCATCCCAGTTAAAATGGCTTTTTATCCAAAAGACAGACATAAGGAATGTTGGAGAGGTTGTGGAGAAAAGGAAACCTTCATACAGTGTTGGTGAAAATGTTAATTAGTGCAACTGGTATGGAAAACACTATGGAGGTTGTTCAAAAAACTAAGAGTAAAGCTACTATATGACCTAGAAATTCTTAGTATATTTCCAAAGGTTGGAAATTCAGCATATGGACCTGCATGTCTATGTTTACTGCAGCACTATTTACATTAGCCAAGATTTGGAATCAACCTCAGTGTCCATCAGTGAATATACATATAGATAAAGAAATTGTAGTATATATACACGATGACATATTATATAGCCATAAAAAATAATGAAATCTTATCATTTGAAACAGCATGGATGGAACATTATGTTACATCAAATAAGCCAAGGGCAGAAAGGCAAATCTTGCATGTTCTAACTCATTTGTGGGAGCTAAATATTTAAAATAATTGATCTCATGAAGACAGAGAGTAGAATAACGGTTACTAGAGGCTAGGAAAGGTAACAGGGAGGTAGGGATAAGGTGAGGATGGTTAACAGGTGCACAAGTATGGTGTATTAGCTTGCTAGAGCTACAAGGATGGTTAACAGGTGCACAAAGGCATGGTGTATTAGCTTGCTAGAGTTGTGAGATAATTAGAATAAAACATATTTATTAGCACAACAAAGTGACTACAATGAGCAGTATCTAGGGTATACTTTGAAACAACAAAAAAAGTGGAATTGTAATGTTCTCAACACAAAGAAATGTTAGATGCCTGAGGTGATGGATACCTCAATTACCCTGGTTTGACTAATTCCCAACTGTCTGCCTGTATTAAAACACCATATGTATAAAATATAGTATACAATGGTTGTATACCCATACTAATTAGAAATTAATGAAACAATAAAATATATAAAGAAAAGAATTTCCCAGATAAAAAGCTTCCTTTGATATGAAACATAAAACTGGAGAGTTAAGAATGGTAATTACTTAAGAGGATATAAAAAGTTCATCACAATCTGTACTCTCCTAATAAACTGTGACTCATAACTGAAAGTAATTATTAAAAAGCTTCAAAAGCTCTTACAAATTGAGTCCGAATCATGAAACAAGCCACATGTTTGAAAAATAACAAAATAAGGCCTCTGATCTTATTCCAAGAAGCAAAAATTCAATATTTATCACTTAACCACAAATTATAGCAAAGAAAATAAGCAAAGATCCTTGAAAGTGTGTTACTATCTAATAGTTCTAAAAATAGAACTTTAAAAATACTTCCATCGTGGTGGTTACTAAATTGATTGCAGTTTAATGGGTAGACTGAGGTAGAACAAAACAGGTGTCAGGGTCGGATATGGGACTAAATTAAGAGTGGGTTAAGGGTTGTGGACTAGAAGACTCCGTGAAGCTTTTTCTAGGCTATCACTTTAAAACAAGTCATTTCAGTCTTGACTAACTCTCCATTTTAAAGTTGAAAGATTATAGATTTAACTCACTCGCATAAGGAGTGATGGTAACACTAAGACAATGCTGAAGTTGAATTTTTCATGCCCTCTAGGTGAAGTGTGTTGTAGTGTGTTCCTCTATGACAGGAACACGAGAAGCAAACAGAAAAGTGCAGAAACATTTAGGCCATAGAGAGGCTATGAAGTCCTGTAATTAAAGTTAATTTGACCTTGAAAGATGTCAAAGAAGCACTACAGACATGTTTTTGAAATTCCAAAAGTTCCTTTGAGGTTCAAAATAAACACACTTGGAAGAAAGTAAAGGCATGGTGTATTAGCTTGCTAGAACTATTAAAAAATGCCACAAATGGGGTGAGGTCTTCAACATATAAATTTGGGGGAGACACAATTCAAACTGACACATTGCTCCTTGAAAAAGAAGTTGATGAATTTGAGAAACTCTGTCAGATTATCCAGGCTAAACATGTAAATGGGTTAAAGGATTCATTCATAAATGAGAGATCTACAGCTGTGATACCCTACTAGGGGTCACTGAGTTCTTGAAGAGCTTATCCCACTTTCCTTTCATCTCTTTGAAGTAATCAAGAAATTTATTGTCTGAGATTTGACTTGTGTGCCAGTGTTAGACTTTCAAAGTAAATTTCCATCAGAATCCAGAGAAAGGGCCACATAAATAAGGGAAAGAAGGAAGAAACAGCTGTAGGGGAGACAGAGGGAGTATGAGAGGGGCAGCATTTTTTGAAAATTAGTTACATTACAATATCCCCAAGAGATGGAAGTTTTATTCGTTCTCTCTTTCCCCTCCTCACCTAGCATATTGCCTGGCTCATGGAAGTCTCTCTATCCATGTTTGTGGAAATGAATCAAACTGAACTCAAGGCTGACACTGTGGAACATGTCCAAGCCTGCTCACCTGTCAGCCCACCTGGTGTCACTGTTGGAAATGGCATGTGGCTGGATGGACAATGGATTTGAGACCATGTGCTACATACAGTGTTTTCCAAGGGGCAAGGATAGTAACTTCAGAGTGTTCAAGTCGGTGAAGGAAAGCCACAGAAATATGACTGTAGGCAGAGGAGAGTCCACTCAGTGACTACAGAAGTTCACACTTTCTTAAAAAGAGAAATGGTAACATAAAGGCTATCTTCCAGCCTCCAATATGAAGCGTAAATGATGAGGATCAAACAGCCCTTTATAATTACAAATTATATCCTACTTCACAACATTAAGAGAAAGATTCAAGTGAAATAATGTCTGAGTCTCTATATGGTCATAGCAAGCACAAGCACAAATGAATGGGGGATGTGTTTCACGGTAGTATTTTTGCATTTTATGCCTAGATATTCCTATACCTTTGTTTTAGGCTTTCTTTTAAATTATTGATTCAAATACTATTTATTGAGTTCCTGCTACTCACAAAAGGGTGAATTTGGGGGAAAGAGCTTTACCTTTCCTGAAGCCCTTTCTTAAGAATTTATGAAAACTTCTATTATTATCCTTTGGTGTTTTTATTTGATAGCATATTGTGACGTCTCCCCTAAGACAAACCAATTTTTCTGAACAGTGATAGAAAACGTGCAGTCTTTTATTCCTTCCTTGATGTAGGAAGGGATACTGCCAACAAGTTTTCAACTAAATAAATGGCTCCACTGTGGAGATCTACATATAATTTTTTTCTTTTTTTCTTAACGAGGAAGAATAATGTGCCATTAGGTGAACAGAATGAAAGGACCCTGCATTCCTGCCAATGGTTAGTTCAAGAACAGAAATAGCTCTGCAGGCAGACAGACATATGGGCAGGAGCAGATAGTGATTAGCAAATGTGTAGGTCAGTCTCTCCAACAGAGGCATCACTTTTGATTTTCAAAGCAGCATAAATTATGTAAGATCATTAGCCCTTACCAAGAGGGAGAAAAAGGTTGGCGAGCTTCACTGACAAAGTACTTGAGGGTAGGAACATGCTTTTATTATTTCAATTCAGCATTAGCAAAATATAATCTAATACAATACGTTTGTTCGGAGTTTACTATGCTCCAGACACCATGCTAAGCATTTACATCTCATTTAATTCTCATAACGAGTGTTTGAGGTAGTTATCCTTATCCTCAATTTACAGACTGAGGGAAATGAGGCTTAAGAGAGGTTATGAAACTTGCCGAAGGTCTCACAAAGAATAAACACAGTGGTAGGACTCAAACCCACAGCTGTGCTTTTAACTGCTACCTAAAGTCACAGAGTGTTCAGGAACTGAACTGTATTTATAGGTTTGTTCATTCATCCCAAACATCCTTACTGAACGCATACTTTTTGCAAAATATTGTGCTAGAGATAAAAATAATCATTTTTTAAAAACTTTTCTTTGTTGAGCTCCTGAGTTATTGTGGCTTAAAAGTTGGCCCTATTCCTAGGTCCTTCATTTTTCCATTTATAATAAGTGCACAATAATATTTTCTGCCTAGCTCAGAGGAGGGCATAACACAAAGGAGACATAAGTGTCTAGTACAGGATGACCACCAGGATAGCACACGCTGGAGTATGTGGGGGGTGGGGTATAAGGGAACCTGCCAAAGAGAATGAGTGCTCCACCCCCATGGATCCCATTATCTAAGCAAAGCAGTAAGAATGGGAGAGGGTGTGGCAAGGCCTGGGCATAGAAACCTTTTTCTAGCTTTTTGTGACCTTTTCTGCACACACAAAAATTGATGCTTTGAGGGGCAAATGGAAAAGTGGTATTGATGCTATTCATGGGCCATGAATATTCTTCTTACTCCCCAAAGAGAAACAAGAGTCCAGGATGCCAGGCAGAGACCCCTTCCTGTCACTTTACTGGGATGTGAGAACTCTCTGCCTAAGAGGAGAATAAGTACTGAAATTTCTGAAAAGCATTTTAGAAGTGAGAAGTAGGTAGATATATATACTGATGCAAATACATGACATTGTTTTTGGCTGATTGTTCAGTTGGACTTACAGCATAAGAATTTTATAATATTAGACAAGTGATCTTCAAACTTTGTATATCTTGCATTCCTATGAATAAAAAAAGATTAAACATGCACTCCTACTATACAATATGTATTTGTTGATAAATTATATCTATATACAATACAATTAGACATTTTTAAGTGAACAAAATAGAAATTATTATAGCAAAGGAGAATATGCAATATGCAGTTAAAATATTTTCTTTCAGATCATCTTGCATACTTCACTTAGAAGCCCCCAGACTCAGCTTGGAGGTTCTCAAACTTTAATGTTCATCAGAATCACTTAGAGAGCTTATTAAACCACAGAATGTTAGGGTGTGTCCCCACTGTTTCCAATTGAATGGATCTAAAGTGGGGCCTGTTGATTTTATTTCTATTAAGTTCCCAGCTAATCCAGGAACCATATTTTAAGAACTAGTAGGTTAGCCTTTTATAACCACAACCTGGTGAACACATAAAAATAAATTTATTTTTAAACGCTAGATAGAGATAGAGTGTGATGAGTTAAAGTTTGCTGTTATAAGTAGGAATTCCATGGTTTGAGTTATTTGCATGAAATAGCCCGTGTGACATATTAGGGCCATATCAAATGATAAACAACTTATACAACTTGGCTTAACATATACAGCTTAGAATTCAGGTATCTCAAATAATAATATCTGAAACATGATAAATTACTTTCAGCAAATCTTCACCTATTCAATTCTTCTTGAAAATGAGTGTTTTCCTAGTCTTTTGCCTGACCAGTTTCAGGAAGGTCTTTTATTTTATTCTGGTTTGACAATTTACTTCTTTGTTAAGTCCCACCTATAGGTTTGATTTTGTAAATACCAAGTAAATGTACATGTATGTCAAGGGAACAACATAGTGTCAAAATAAAATTTAATCACTGGAAGCACCTGGAAAAATGATTGCATTGGTAAAATTTGTTTTGCTTCTTTCAGCTCTTCCATTAGAACTTTCTTCCGCATCTTCCTAGTTTTCTGATGGGCCTCCTTCCCTTCACTCCCTCCACTGTTCCTGTGTCCTGTTCTGCTTTTATTTTTTGCCCATTAGACATCAGCGAAGGTATTAGGCTGAAATAAGATGTGTCAGCAAGGATATTTACATTGAAAAAAAGAATTATTTTCAATGTAAATTACCCAGCATCCAAAGGACAGATGCAATAATGTTGGCATGCCAGTGGTAAGGTTGATGTTTAAAGCAGACAACCCTATAAAGTGCCCTCAAATCATAACACACAGTTACAGAGCTAAAGTAGCTTCAGTAAACATCTGAGCACATTCCAAGTGAACACATGGAGAGAAAAATGTTTTCAGATGCCATTCAGGGTACACTTCAGAGAAATCTTAGTAAGTAGATACAAACCTACACCTTAGCTCAAACTTAAGCAGATGGAAGACCATGGGAGGCTCCAAGACCACAGCGATACGGCATCTCCCACGACAGGCACCCCCGAGAAGCCAGGCATTGCTTGGCAGATTATTCAGGGAGGCTTCCTGGAGGGTGTGCATTCAGGTTGTAAATCCTATGTGGTTTGCACTCCAGGTTTTACTGGGCAAGGTTTTATCATAATTTAAAAAATGTCTTGTTTATGAAGTTTCGCTTCATTTTGGCCTTCTTTCATTTCTTGTCCTTGAACTCACGTCACAATGGTCTTAATATTAACTGACATCATATCGCAAATCGAAGTAAACACAGCAATACCCACTTTACCAATTAGTGTATGAGTTAACAAAGAGCCCTAATTGGTGAGATGACTGGAAAGGGGCAATGTTCCAGGCAAGGGCAAGGGCAAGGGCAAGTGCAAGGGCAAGAGCAAGGGCAAGACAACAAACTCAGAAGCTTTCTGCTTCCCCTTCTAAATAAATCAATTATAGGGTAATTCATCTGGAAGCAACTGGGAAAAGCAGAGGATACATAAAGATACATTTATAGGCACACTATTAAAATTCCAAAGATCCAGAACAGATACCCAATATACCGACAGCTGATGAAAATTGCTTGAAGGATGTCAGGCTGCAGGATCAGCTGGGGCCTGCAGTCTCAGTGAAAAGGTAGAAAGCTTCTGCCTATCTTTGTTCAAGGTAAAAATCCTGGCTGTGCTGTCTGAACCTGCTGCAAAGAGCACTTGTACCAGGGATAAGAAACATCGTTCAGAAAACAGTAGCACAGAAGCTGAAAAAATTGGTTCAAGAAGGATATGAATGTATGATAACAACAAGAAGCCTGGCTGACAATACAGCTGAAGGAAAGGACCAAAGGGGGAAAAATCTGCTCAGGTATGTGGGGGAGCTTAATTACATTTCACCACTGGAAGTTTACATGTGTTGGCTGATAAGACTCTAGCCAAACATCTTATCAAATAGAGCTCATTCTCTCCCAAGATTTAGTTGGGCAGTAATTAATTTCTTTTGAATTTTTTTATGCCATGACTTCATTTTTTTAAACACTGCAGTTCCACTTTTTATGAATGTTATTTTTTCCCCAAGTTGACTACTTGGAAGTCCAAGCACCAATGTGTACTGTAGCTACATTTCCAAAATATGAATAAGTGAAGTCTCCAAGTGATTTGCACAAATTCATTTCCCTCCACTGTGAATTATGTAAAGCAGTCTCCTTTGCAATTTAAATATGTTGTCTAATTAGAGACACAAATCTTGAAATGTCTTTCTTTTCTCAAAACTCTACCCTTACTTTTATATACAAACACACACAGAATTTTCTTTCTTAGGTCAAGCACACAGTATTCTACCAGAAAGGAATAATGTCAAATAAAAATAATAGCAGGGATAAAGAAAATAATCACTCAGTCTACAAGTAGCTGGAGCTGAGAGGAAGATTAGAAAACAAAAAGTAAGAAGTTGTAGGGCAATTTTCCCAAGTAAGCAAAATTATATTTGTTTTGCTCTTTGAAGATGAGAAAATAGTATGGTGGCAATATTAAAATCATTTTTAGATAAAAAATAAATTATCCTGGGCAGCACCTGTAGCTCAAGGAGTAGGGCACCGGCCCCATGTACCAAAGGTGGCGGGTTCAAACCCAGTCCCAGCCAAAAAAAAAAAACCAAAAAAAAAAAACCTGCAACAACAAAAATAAATAAATAAATAAATAATCCTAAATACTACTATCTTAATGTATCTAACTTGACTATTATAACAAAATTTGCAAACTTAAGCCATTCTAGATATTTTCTTTTACTCAATTAAAATCATTGTAGGCCATTTTTGTAGGTTTTTTTTTTTAACTTTTCACTTTATCATAAACATTTTTCAATTTTAAATAATTTCAACATGGTAATGTGGAAAAAAATGTAAATATGAAACTCACCATAAAGAAAAGGCTAATAAATACATTAACAGTACTCAACCTCATTAGGAATCAGGAAAATGCCAATTTAGTTCTGTGAGATATATGATTTAATACCCACTAGATTAGAAGCATGTAAATACCAAGTGTTTAGAGGAGATAAAACAGTGTACCCATTGACAGTAGAGTAAACTGATAGAACCACTGGGGAACAATTTGAAGTACCAAGGAGAATAGAAGTTGCATATATTCAACAATCCATCAGTTCTCACCCTACATCTATCCTCCAGAGCAGCATTGGTCAATAGAATTTCCTGTGATCACGGAAATATTCTCCTGTGCTGAGCAAGATGGTAGCCAATAGCTTTATGTGGCTATCAAGCACTTGAAATGGGCTATTGTGGCTGAGAAACTGAATTTTTAATTTTAATTATGTAAATTTAATTTCCAGTGCCTCTAGCAATATGTGTGTACCACAGAATTACCAGAATTGAATCTTTTCATTTTTTGACATTTTGCTAATTTACAATGTGTAAAAGTCTATTTCTGTGCTTTACCATGTGTTTTTCCAACTATTAACAGAGTTGAACTTTCTTTCTTGTGTTTGTTTATTTCAATTGTCCATATTCTTTGTCCCTTTTTAGCTACTGTCTTTGCTATAAATCCCAGGTTATCTTTTGCTTTTCTTTCTGGCTACAGTTCCTACCAATTTTTTATACTCAAATTTCTTTCTAATTTATATCCCCTAGAATGTCAGTGCATTTTTTTCCCCATTGCATGTTTTAGGAAGCATTAAATTATGTCTGCATTTTTATTTACAGTTCCTTCTTTGAAGGTTAAAACAACTAAAGACCAACAGGTTCAACGATATAAAAACTGAACTACTACTGAAACAGAACAGAATGCTTGTGTTAAAACAGACAAATGTATTTGTCTAAAATAGGAAAACTCATTTGGTTCATAAAGAAACAATCACCAGAAAGGTGCCACAGGGTGTATTGCTCTCTTACTGAGTGCCTGCGGTTTGCTACACGTTATACCTTTGTCATCTGGCTTCCATTTCTGTTGTAGAGAAACTTGCTCTGGTTTAACTGTAGTTCTTCTGTAGGTTATTTATTTTCTCCCTTGTTGCTTTCAAGATCTTCCTTTGTACTCAGTGTTTTGTGATATCATTCCATTCTCCTTTTTCTTTTCCTAAACCTGTTATTAGAACTATGTTGTATCTTCTCATTCTAGCTATTTATTCTTAAACCTTTTTTATATTTTCTATATCTTTATTTTTCTCTGTTGCATTCTGGGTATTTTCCTCATCTCCACCATCCAGTTCATTCTTTTTAGCTGTGTACAATATATCCATTAGGCCTTAATTTTAATTATTGTTTTCTAATTCCTAGAATTTATTTGAGTTATTTCCTAAGTATGCTTGGTCTTTTTACATATTTTCTTTTGCCTCAGGTCTTCAATTCTTCTCTTGTGTCTTTAATAATTTTTTTTTTTTTTTTGAGACAGAGCCTCAAGCTGCCACCCCGGATAGAGAACTGTGGCATCACAGCTCACAGCAACCTCTAATTCCTGGGCTCAAGCAAGTCTCCTGCCTCTGCCTCCCAAGTAGCTGGGACTACAGGTGCCTGCCACAACGCCCGGCCATTTTTTGGTTGCAGCCGTCATTGTTGTTTGGGGGGCCCAGGCTGAATTCGAACCAGCCAGCTCAGGTATACGTGGCTAGTGCCTTAGCTCGCTGAGCCACAGGTGCCGAGGTGTGTCTTTAATAGTTTAAGACATATTTATTGTATGTCTTTGTAAGGTCATGGTATTCACTAAAGATCTCTTGGAACATTAAATCCTGCAGTTTAGGCTTGGTGCCTGTAGCTCAAGTGGCTAAGGTGCCAGCTACATATACCAAAGCTGGCAGGTTTGAATCCAGCCCAGGCCTGCCAAACACTAATGACCACTACAACCAAAAAATAGCTGGGCGTTGTGGCAGGCGCCTGTAGTCCCAGCTACTTGGGAGGTTAAGGCAAGAGAATCATTTAAGCCCAGGAGTTGGAGGTTGCTGTGAGCTGTGATGCCACAGCACTCTACCCAGAACCATAGCTTGAGGCTCTGTCTCATAAAAAAAAAAAAAAATCCTACTGTTTATTTTCTTTGTTCACTCTCACCATTGATTGATTCTTTCCTAATATATTTTACAATTTTAGCTTGTGATCTCATATTCCACAGAACTTTGTAGATTCCTGAGATGTTTTATTTTGGGACTACAGAAACAGTATAGTTATGATTTCTTAGGAGGCCAAGTCAAGCATGGCCATGTTATCTTCTTGTGCTGGTGGGACATTTTCCCTGGACTATCTCTCCACTAAGTATATGGTATTTTGAGAATCCTGTTTTGAGTCAGAATCATAACAGGAAACAAACCTTTGAGAAGCAACTATTAGATTTATTGATTGTAAAGGTATGAGTGGCAAATGGAAACCACAAGAAACTTGAGGTAGACTGCATGGTGCTGTCGCCATCCTCGGGCCTTAAAGGATGAGAGGAGGGAGATGTTCCTGGAATCTGACCTGTGGTTAAGGGACATAGCCAGTTTAAAGGAACCTCAAAGGGATAGAAATAAGGGATAAATACCCTGCCATCACTCTTCTTCTTCCCTCCAATGTCTTTCCAGGGCTCTCCATTGACTAAGCCCAACTGGAAGGCAGAGGATAAGGGAGCTCAGTGATACAGGGTGGAGAAGAACAAAAAGTGGATGGAAGGGCCAAAGAGTGGACATCCAGCAAATGACTTTATGTGAGTATCTCAGTTCTAATTCCTTTTCCCATATGACCTTTCAACTGTAAGCCCTTTGTTAATGGATGGAGTCAGCAAACTTATGAGGAAGCCATAGCCTCAGTCCATGCTGTCTTCCACCTCACTTTTTATTCCCTCTTCATTTTTGATCCTTGGGATTTCTCTTACTTTCTCTTATTTCTCTCTTACTTACGTGAGTGAGCTCACTTATACATTTAAAAGGGTATTTGTACATTTTATTCAACTTATCTATCTTAAATGTTTTAGGGCCATCTAATCCAGTGCATTGCCATAAACAGAAGACACAAGTTATCTTCCCCAATCTTATACAGACACTAGGGTGTAGATATTATGAACAGTTTAAAGAAAAAGAAACTGAGAGTGGGTTAATTCTCAGTGGTCACAGAACTACTACACCTGGGATTAGAACTCTGATTCTAAGACCCAGGCTCCTTCTATTACACTAAACATTGGGTGCAAATATTGTATGAATAGAGTGCCATTTTGAAAGAAAGAAAGGAAGGTAGAAAAGAGGAAAGAAAGGAAGGAATTCCTGCAGATTTTAGTAATGCTGAATCATCTGAAAGACTGACTGTAAATCTCCAACATAAAAGATGAAATAGGTGAACAAATAAAAATTCTAAAGATTTATTAGTAAGGATTGGCATTAAAGATTATAGATTGCTTACTAATCTGGCATTATTTCTTCCTTGAAAGACATCTTTAAGGGAAGAAACAAGTTAAATTATAATAATTGATTTTCTTTTAGACAATATAAGATTATGAAACAAAAATACCCTGATTTCAGATTGCCTGGGCACTTAACAACTGTACTATGTCACTTCAAAATGGGAGCAAAAGCCTCTAAATCAATAAAATGGCTAATAGACATTGTGGAAAAAAATTAACATTGTAAGGTCTAGAAAACCACAATCTAAGTTCAGACTCAGGTGATAGGAGTTGATGACAGAGAGAAGAAATTCACATTTCAGGTCAGACAATTGTTTCATGAACAATTGAAAAATTATCTTAAAATTTAAAAAGTTAAAGAGGCAATTCAAATGAAGATACGTTAAGTATATTAGGTCAACTATATTTTAAAACTTTTGTTTTGCAAGAACAATGAAAAATTCTGCTTTGTTGAGAAAGTGGAACAAAGAGAAAAAAAATCTCTCTCAAATGCAATAAGATACATAAAAATGTCAGAAGTTGTAGACGTAGTCTAAACACTGAATAAAGTTTGAAATGACATTTAGAAAATATTACTGACTTTAGGAGAAATAATCAGAATTGATAGGAGAAAAACTAGTATTCATTACTTAAAGTAAGAAAAAAAGGAATTTTCTTCATATGTGTACTTTAAAGTATCATTTTAGGAAATGTTATTTAGGGGGTAAATTTCTCTAGACTGTTTGCATGAGGCCACATTATCAACATTCTGTGATAATCAATTGTTATTGAGTGCTGGAGGAAATTCATTTTAGAATGCACTTTGAAAATAGGGAAAATTAATTCTGTAGCTAAAAAAATGAAGACATGTTTTAATTTTTAAAAAATATTTGATAAAGAGCGGTGCTTGTGGCTCATCGAGTAGGGCGCAGGCCCCATATACTGAAGGTGGCGGGTTCAAAGCCAGCCTTGGCCGAACTGCAAAACAAAAAAATAGCCGGGCATTGTGGCGGGCGCCTGTAGTCCCAGCTACTCGGGAGGCTGAGGCAAGAGAATTGCCTAAGCCCGCGAGTTGGAGGTTGCTGTGAGCTGTGTGATGCCACGGTACTCTATCAAGGGCAATAAAGTGAGAGTCTATCTCTACAAAAAATAAAATAACATAAAAAAATTAAAAAGATAAAAAAAATTTGATAAAGGCACATATTCAGATTCTACATTCGTGTTCAAATTTGAATCAAGTTTATAAGGTATCAAACATGAATTTTATAAGTTAACCTGGTTCTATTTTTGTTATACTGACTGGTAAACTTGCTGGGAGGATGTCAGGTGAACAAATACTATGTTTTTATAAGAAACTATAGAGTGGCGCCTGTGGCTCAGTGAGTAGGGCACCAGCCCCATATGCCAGAGGTGGCGGGTTCAAACCCAGCCCCGGCCAAAGAAAGAAACTATATATGAACCAGATGATACTTAATTGGAACAAGTGAAAAATTATCTTAAAATTTAAAAAGTAAATTTAACTACATAGAGTAGAGTATTAATGTATAGACTAATGAAATATTAATAACTGCTTAACACATAATGTAAGAAAGATGCAGGCCAGGCCTGGTGACTCACACCTGTAACCCTATTACTCTGGGAGGCTGAAGCAGGAGAATCACTTGAGCTCAGAAGCTTGAGACTACCCAGAGCAAGAGTGAGACCCCATCTCTACTAAAAATAGCAAAATTATCCAGGTGTGGTCGTACTCACCTGTAGTACCAGCTATTCAAGAGGCTCAGGCAGGAGGTCTGCTTGAGCCTAGAAGTTTGGGCTTGTAGTGAGCTATGATGACACCCACAGTATTCTAGTCCAGATGACAGAGTGAGACCCTGCCTCAAAAAAAAGGAAAAGAGTGAACCCCTCCCTCAAGAAAAAGAAAAGAAAAAATGCAATATTTCAGTATAATACAGAAAAAAAACATATTATATTTTGTTGACCTAAAAAAAAAATTAAAAGCTACATGGAATAATCCCGTCAGTCTTATTAGTCAAGTGCTGCTCTGATACACTTTTTCTAAACACTTGGCATCTAAAAACAAATTGAAGCACACTCAATAGGCCCAACGTAGCTGACTCCTATATTCATTCCTTAGACCCAGAATGTTTCTGTAGAGAATAATCTTTGTCCATTTTAATAATGTGTTGGAAGAAGGGGACACATTCTTGAACAAGGGTGACAAATAATCAGGGAGCCCAATAGAGAAACTAGGGTTTCAATGCAATAAAATATTAGTTCAGTCAGCATTCAATTTGGGAAATTGCTACTGTGATTTTATTTGGGGTTAAAGGTTTTAGTAAATACTATTTTTGTAATCTAGAGCACTTCATTTTTCATATATTTAAAAATGCATTTGTTTTACAAAGTGAGGGCTATTCTTTGATATAAACTAAATGTTTGCAGCTTCCTCTACCGAATTCCCATTGGAAGCCTTAGCCACCAATGTGATGGTATTTAGAGCTAGGGCTTCCTGGACTAGGTGCGGGTCAGCTGAGGTCGTAAGAGTGGGGTCCCGGTTGGAGGGGATTGGTGCCTTTATCAAAAGAGACACCAGAGAGCTTGTTCTCTCCCTTTCTCTACCAAGTGAGGACACAGTGAGAAGGTCACCATCTTCAAGCCAGGGAGAGAGCCCTGGCGGTCAAGTATAGGGCCACCCTGATCTTGGATGTCCAACTTTCAAGACAGTGAGAATATAAATTTCTGTTGCTGAAGCCACTTGGTCTGTAGTATTTTGTTATGGCAGTCAGAGCAGACTGATTCAACAATATTTAAACATGTGGAACTGGCTTTGGAACTGGGGAATGAGGAGAGGCTAGATGAGTTTTGAGGTACATGCCAGAAATATGGATGCTAAGGGCGATTGTGGTGAGGTCTCAGATTCTCAGGAACCTGTTTTGGAAACTGGAGGAAAGATGATCCTTGCTATAAAGTGGCAAAGAACTTGGCTGAACTATGTTTTGGGAAGATAAAACTTGCAAGTGATTCAATAAGATATTTAGCTGAGATTGGAGTGTTGAAGGAGTGATTTGGCTCATCTGGGTGCTTATAGTAAAATGTAAAAGGAGGGAGACTAAAGAAGGAATTGTTCAGCAAAAAGGATCCACACTTGAGGATTTGGAAAAAATTCTCCATCTACCCATATTGCCAAAAAAAAAAAAAAAAAAAAAGAGAGAGAGAGAAAGCTAGTTTCAAAGAGAATCCCAAGGGTGTGGCTGGACTACCACTTGATGAAGAGTTTAAGGGATTATATAAGCAAAACCACTCCAGTTTGAACAGAGAGGGTAACAGGACAAAATGAAGAAGGCTGTCAGACTTCTCAGGTTCCACAGGAGGGGATGATAGAACTATTCAGTTGTGGGCACTATTCCTCAAGAGGGAAAAATGACCTTGAGAGTGATTCAAAGAATGTCAGGGCCATAGCCTATTTAAAAAAGATGGGCTCTGCTTGAAGCCTTTGGGGCAGGACTGCTTGGCAGAGTCCTGAGGATGGGACCCCACGAGCCATGGTGGCGACTCCGCTTTCCTAATGGGCCTGAAGGGCAGGGCATCAAACCAAAGAGGATTGTTCTTCAGCCTTAAGATGAATGTAATTTGTTTTGCTAAATTTTGGAGTTGATCAGGACTTGTCATCGTTTTCCTTTCCTATTTCTCCCTTTTGGAATGGGAATGTCTAGCCTGCCCTGTCCCACCATTATATTTTGGAAGTGCATAACTTGTCTATTTTCACAGGTTCACGGCTAGAGCGGAATTTTGCCTAAGCATGCACCATGAATCTACCTCAAGTTTCACCCATGTCTGATTTACATAATCTTTAGATGAGACTTTGGACTTTAAAGTTTAGAGTTGATATGGAATGAGTTAAGACTTTTGGAGCCATTGGGATGGAATCAATGTATTTTGATTCCATGAGAGAAAGACATGAATTTCATGAGAGAAGACATGAATTTTAGCAGGCTAGGGAATGCAATATTTCTGATATATGTTTGTGTCTCCCCTGCAGATTCAGATACTGAAACCCAAACACCAGTGTGAAAATATTTGGTGCCTTTTGGAAGTAATTAGGGAAAAAAAGGCAAGGGACTTTTGACTTTGACTTTTTTTTAAAGAGAGAAGTTTGGTTGCCCAGTAAAATATATAGAATCCTGAATTTATGTTTCTATGTGGTGTTACTTACATTCTGAAATCTTAAATTATTATGTAGACAAATGTGTCAAACATTTTCTTTTCGGTCACTGGTTCCAATGTCATTTTTAGAAAGACCTTTTCCTCCCAGTTACATATGTGTATCTCTATTATTACTTCCAGTTTTACACTTACCATCTGTAAACTATCTTATTTTGAGGAAATATGTGAATAGATTTCTAAATATATTTACCATGACACTTGTGAGAATTAAATAAATTATTAGGCACTGGTGGTGTTAGCTGTGTTGTATATAATATTAGCATGAACAAATATTTACTACAACAATAAATCATCATAGAGAATAGATAGCATTATCAGAGTATGTCATACATTTATTTTCTCAGGATATTGCATCAAACAGAAACTATATTAAAGAGGGAAACACAGTGAGTCAAAATATAAAATAATCAGTATTCAATTTTATGTCAATCGTTTATTCTATTTCATTATTTTTCTCCAAAAGCTCCACTAGCAAAATTAGTCTATAATTCTGATCATAGTGAATGATGATTTCAAATATAGTTCATTAAAATAAAAATGAGGAGAGGAAAATAAGCCACTACCTCTAAACTCACTGCTTACATAGAATGTAAATTGGAATAGATGCATCAATGAGGAATTTCCATCATCAGAGAAGCCACTTGCTTCTTACTAATATATTGCATAGTAATATTTCCTACATATTCATAATTAGGGGGGAAACTTGAACAGGATTTTCCTGATTATTATGTTATAATTTAGCTAACCGTAAAGGAGAATTAAATTACTTCTTTCTTGTAAAACATCCTGAATTATGTTTACATGTTTTTAATATTAGATTTGGTTTACCGAAGGGCAGCAGCCAATGATGGGAAATGCTTAAGGTAGAAAGCTTTGAAATTTTTATAAGTACTAAATGAGAAGCTGTGGTTTCTAATCTCAGAAAACCTGACTTTCAAAATGTCTGCTCACCAGAAAGTTAAAATTAAAAAGACAGACAACAGCAAGCTATGGTGAGAAGAATTTCCACACATTGCTTTTGAGAGTGCAATTGATACTACCCCTTTAAAAAGCTGTTTTTAACTCTAGTTAAATATATACTGACCATATGATCCAGAATTTTACTCTTAGGCACTTATCCAAAGCACAGAAAACTTATGTCTATCAAAAGGTATATACAAGAATCTTCATGGCAGCCTTATTCATTTTTTTGTTTTTTTATTTTTATTTTATTTATTAAATCATAGCTGTGTACATTAGTGCAAGCCTTATTCATAATAGCCCTGAACTAGAAACACATTCAACAGATAGTTAAATTGTAGCACATTCATGCAATGAATATTATACAGTAATACAGAAAAAAACTGCTGCTATACTTGCAACTCTTCGGTGAATCTCAGATGTGTTGAATGATTTGATTCACTTGAAATTTAAGAGCTGGAATAAATAATCTGTGATAAGGGACGTAATTATAGTGGTTATTTACTTGGGTGTGAGTTTGATGAGGAAGAGGCATGAGGGAACCATCAGGAGTGCTGGAAATGTTCTACCTCTTAATCTGGTAGGAATTAAATACAATGTACACTTAGATTAATATATTAACTCACCTTACTATAGGTATATCCTGCTTATTTCACAAGAGAAAATGTCTTCTGCTGATGGTTTTAATTGGATGAAAATTGAAATAAATATATTCACATTCCTTCCATCATTAAAAAAGAAATCCTTAACCCTGCGTCTGCCTCTTCCCAGTATCTGCCTATCTCTGTCCTTTCCTTTACAGAAAAAGTTCTTTCTTTCTTTCTTTTTTTTTTTTGCAGTTTTCAGCCAGGATTGGGTTAGAACCCGCCACCTCCAGCATATGGGGCGTCCTATTCCTTTGAACCACAGGCGCTGCCCTAGAAAAAGTTCTTTCAAAGATGTCTGTGCTCACTTGTTTTTGTTTTTCATCTTGTAGTCTTGCTTCAACCACTGTCCTCTTCCCTCCTCTGAAATGCTCCATTCAGCATTCCTGATACCCTAGCTGTTAAGTTGAAAGGATAATTTCCAGCTATTTTGTCACTTGTTTGGAGCATTTCACACTCTTGACCTCTTACTCCTCCTTGAAAGTCTCTCCTCTTTGTTCCATTTGTTGAATGGAAATAAGCCAACCATTTCTAAACCATATATCAAACATCATTAATGTACTTAGATGTGTAACTGTGCTATTAACAGACATCAGTAAATCAGATGATGTCTAAAGCATCATCTTTGGGGCATTTCTGGAAAAGGAACTCTATTAAAATGTTTTTTAAAATACTCAAAGTCTACCATAGTAAAGAGATACCAGGGGTAATTTACTTTAATCACATAAACTAGAACTCAGTATTTAGAGTTAGTGGTTGAAGACGATGTCTTAATGACATCTGCCCTTCCTCTCTCTCTTTTTTTTTTTTTTTTTGCAGTTTTTGGCCGGGGCTGGGTTTGAACCCACCACCTCCTGTATATGGGGCTGGCCCCCTACCCCTTTGAGCCACAGGTGCTGCCTTTCCCCCTTCTTTTTGTTCTTTACAGGGAATATAGAGTAAACATCTTTGCTTCTGTTCTACCCACCTCCACGTTTGTCTGGGCAGAGCATCCCCTGGGAACAGCACCACTCCCTCCTCCGCTCCTGCAGCTCCTGCAAACCTGTTGCTTTCTTTTATGAAAACTCCTGCTTCGCTAGCCACAGGCGATGGGTTAAAAGTGGACTATGGACCTAAGCTGTGTCAATCATAGTACCAGCCCCCTGCCTCCAACTGATTCATCCAGAGATGGGAGCAAATCTATTCCTTTTCGGGAATTTTTTTTTTTTAACTTTTCTCTGTAGGTGGAGGGAGCTGTCATGAGTGAGAGGGAATGAACTGTCACACATATGAGAAATAGAGAATCCACATGGTGGTTAAGTTCTAGATTCAGTTATCCTGAAAGTCACCCAAATCTCTTTCCTTCCCATATTTGGTTTCAACACTTTCATGAAATTCTGTGCCAATTAATTCTCTCGTTGGCCTCAGTTCAGCATTAGTTACTGACTGCCACTTGCAACTAGAAGAATTTTGTCTAATTTAGAGTGAAATGTTCTACTGCTGATTCTGTCTTCACTGACACTACTAAGTGAAAGCTCCCCACAATCAACAACCTGGCTAAGTAATCAATACACAAAGTACAAATAGTGTGGTCATGTTTTACCAGCAGAGGTCTTTGCTAACTTTAACCTTCTGTATGTGTTCTCAGATAAATTCCTCCGCTAGTTTTCTTGTTCAGAGGGAAACGTGTTGCAAAATATTTCTTGTCATTATCCTAGTTGTGGCTTTGAAATAGTGATTATTTTCAATGCATTTTTCTGACCTATATAGACTGTCCTCTGTAGTTGACTACTTTTATACTAGTGCTCCTTACACAAAGTGAATAGTACACAGAATTCTGTGCTTAATTAAGACTTCTAAAGGGTTTGAGTATATTTCACATTTAGGTAGACTTTCTATGTTCAAGACATGAAGATATACTCTATTGAAAGAACGAAGCATTTGCATTGAATGTGAATTATCAATGTTGTACCTTTTACATAGTAAAGATATGCCTCCAGTTAGGATTCAAAAGATCACAAATAGGACATTAATGAGGCTACCTCCACATGGAAGGAAATTTTTGGAATGGGGTAAAGATGTGCCTCCCAACATCGACTTCACAGAGTTATATGAGGCCAAAAGGAGATGATGCATACAAGGAGGATAATCATCATGTCTTTCTTGATAACTTTGTGTTTATTGATTCATTAAGTCTTGTGATGAAAACGTGGTGCCATAAACTGATGATGAATTCAAAACATAGAACTCAGAATATTCAACTCCTGGTGCTGGAAGAGACATAAAATAGATGTAAAAGAAAACCCTGTATGTTTCCTTTCATTGATAAATCAAGCAATGTCCACATGGAAGTAAAGAGTTAACTGCTGCGCTGAGACCCCCTTTTCTCTACTTGGGGAAGATGAGTGACCTCAACCAGAGCTCGTTAGAAATATGTTAATAGTATTTGCCAATGAAAAGATACCTTATCTAGCTTTTGGGCAGCATAGATTTGGTCTGTTAGATTGTTTTTTGTAAATAAAGCAGCACTTTATGGATTTATGGGGCATGACTGGCTAAAGATTGAGACACAGGCCCGTAAGAATTTTCTGTCTAACTAAAGAAGTACAAAACTGGGAACCCCAGTGTGCTGGCATGGTTGCTTGTACCTGTAATCCCAGCTACTCAGGAGTCTGAGGCAGGAGGATCACTTGAACTGAGGCTACAGTGAGCTATGATTAGTGCCAATGCACTCCAGCCTGGGAAACAGAATAAGAACAGGGAAGGGAAGGGAAGGTAAGGAAAGGGATAGGAAGGGAAGGGAAGGGGAGAGAACCCAACAACCCCCCAGTAGCATTTTTTTTTTTTTTGAGACAGAGCCTCAAGCTGTCACCCTGTATAGAGTGCTATTGCACCACAGCTCACAGCAACCTCTAACTCCTGGGCTCAAGCGAGTCTCCTGCCTCAGCCTCCCAAGTAGCTGGGACTGCAGGCGCCCGCCACATCGCCTGGCCATTTTTTGGTTGCAGCCATTGTTGTTTGGCAGGTCTGGGCTGGATTTGAACCCGCCAGCTCAGGTATATGTGACTGGTGCCTTAGCCCGCTGAGCCACAGGCGCCGAGCCCCCAATAGCATTTTTTTTAGAGTAATACGTTCACAAAATTGTTCAAGACTTAGCTGCTACTCTGAAACCCAAAAATATCCTAATGCAGAAAAAAGGAAACAGTTTGAGGAAGCTGTGTCTGAGGGACTCAGGCTCCTCCAGAAAGGACTGCCTCACCCAGGTTGGATTCTTGGCAGTATTCTTTGTATCATTAGTAAAGTTTGGTTTGGGCTAAGCAGTGTGATACTCGTGAGTCTACTTTGAACTTTCAACTCTTTGGTTAACACGATAAGTACATATAAGAAATAAGTAGCTGATAAACGTGGCACATCAGAGCAGAGAAAGAAGATAATTTTTAAAAATAGTGCTGTGGAAATTGTTTAATATTTGGAAATTAATGGCTTCCTATCTCAGATTATATACTAGAACAAAAAAAAAAGGGGAAATCACTTAAAAAGGTACAACAGACAATGTGTGAAACTATCACTGACTTTTTACTTAAGGATGCTCTTTCTAGGCAGATAAATAAGTACATTAATTAAATAAAACAAATCAAAAGAAGAACCAGTAGAGAAAGGACTGGTAGACAAAGAACACCCAGGATGACATGGGTAGCTGGTCAAATTGAGGAAATATACCTGCACTATATTTGATAGGGGTGGACTGAGTATATTAAGATTTAATGATAACTGAAAAAAAAATTAATGCTACCATAGGAAAAGAGCAAAAACAATAAACAAGTAATTTCCAAATACAGAAATACAAAGTATCAGTGAACATAAGCACACTACATTACCTATCAAGGAGAACTCAAACTCTTTCAAAATGGGACACAAGTTTCTGTGTATTATATTGGCCGTGCTTAGGAGTGACGAGAATATCTGATGATAATCCAGGATGCTGGAAGGCAATTGCTGATGGGAGGTGAAGATGGCAGCCAGAGAGGAGAGAACCTTCTGTGGGGGGTACCGGAGTGAACTTCCTGTAGCTGCTGTACCCATAGGACCCACCAAAGTGTTCACACCAATGCCAAGATCTCTAGAGCTGCTAGCCAATGACCAAGCATGGTGAAACCTCCAGAACCAAGCCACTCTGCAATGCTGACTCCTCTAGCCGGTAGTCATCGCTCAGGGGTTGCCATTGGCCTGGCTGAGGCTTTTTGGTGCTGCACTGCTTTGTGTGCTTGGTGCTCCCCCCACCCCCACCCACCCTGCCCAGCTTCCTTTCCCCTTTTTTTTCACAAGTGTCAGTCTGCTGAAAGCTCTCCCGTCCCATTACTGATCCTTTACTCCTTCATCTTTGTCAAGTGTTCCCACCAACAAATATCTTGCATTTCTTTTCCTAGAATACCCAAACTGAAGAAAATTACTTAGTATAATCTATATGGAAGTCAATATAGTAATATTCTTTGACCTGTATTACACTTTAAGAAATTCATAGTAAGGAAATAAGCAGACATATCTATAAAATCTTACATAGAATTTTTTGACATTGTTATTTATAATTTTAAAAAGTGAAAATAAATTAGGGATAAGAAATTGGATACATTATTATATTCTATGAAACACTAGATGGTTGTAAGTTTAAAGATATCAGAAGTTACTTGAACTATGAAGTGAAAAAAGATTATAAATGATACATACAATATGAGTTCAATCTTGTTAAACTATATATGTAGACAAAAGAACAAAGTATATACTCCAGGATATAATTTTAATTTTCTTCTTTATGTTCTTACCTGTGATTTCTAAATTTTCTGCAATAAACACATTAAATTATTTCTGTGGTAACAATGCTTATTACTTAATTTATACCCATAGAGGTATTAAAAAACAAGTTAGAAAAAACATCAAAATATAATCAATGGTTATTCATTGGGTGATGATATTATGAGTTATATTTTTTCTTCTTTACTCTCCTGAATTTTTCAAATTTTCTAAAATTAAAAATAATCTTCATTAAAATTAGGTTTTGCTGATTTTTAAAAAATCAGTGTAAATCACTTAAATGGAGAAAAGGTAACCTCATCCACAAACGGTACTGAAACGTTAGACATTCATATTTTCAAAAATATGAACGTAATCTATACGTCATACTTTGTACAAAAATTGGCTCAAAGCAGATCACAATCTTAAAAATAAAACATAAAGCGATAAACTTTTAAAGAAACAAGGTCTGACTATATTGTCCAGCTTGAGTATAGTGGCTATTCACAGGTGTTTACTGCTAATCAGCACAAGAGTTTTGACTTGCTCCTTTTCCAACCTGGGCTGGTTCACCCCTTCTTAGGGAACCTGGTGGTCCCTGCTCTTGGGAGGTCACCAAATTGATACTAAACATAGGGTGGGCACCTGATCATCACAGCATGCGATAGCATTCTCCGTACAAACTTCTGGGTTCAACTGATCCTCCCATCTCAGCCTCCAGAGTCACTGGGACTAGGCAAGCACCTAGCCAAACCATAAAACTTTTAAAAGAAAACGTAGGGGGAAGTCTTTGTAGCCTTGGGTTAGACCAAAAGCCCAATTCTTAATAGACAAATATTGATAAATGAAACTTCATCAAAATTAAAAAAAAATAAGCTCTATACAAATCATTGTTAAGAAAATAAAAATATAAACTTTAGAACAACATATCTGACAAAGGACTTGGGTGCAGAATACATAAAGTACTCTCAAAACTCAACAGTAAGAAAACAAACGTATCAATAAAAAAACAAGTAAAAGACTGAAATGACATGTCACTCAAGAAGACATATGAATGACAAATAGGTGCCCAATTTTAAAATGGTTAAATCAAACAAAAGGTATCAATACTAACTAAGTTTTGGTGAAACTGCTGGGAAATTGTAATTCTCATAGAGTACAGTGCTGGTTGGAATGCAAAATGGCCACTTTGGAAAAGAATTTGGCAGTTTTTGGGGTTTTTTTTTTGCTATTTTTGCTGGGGCTGGGCTTGAACCTACCACCTCCAGTATATGGGGCTGGGGCCAGCACTCCACTCCTTTGAGCTATAGGTGCCACCCAATTTGGCAATTTTATATAAAGTTAACTATACAATGGCTACATGACCCAGAAATTTCACTTCTAGGTGTTTACCCCAATTAAATGAAAAATTCTGTTCACACAAAGACATAAATGTGAATGTTTGCAGGAGTTTTATTATAATCACCCGAACATCCTTCCTTCCATGAATGATCAACAAACCGGGCACATGTATATAATGGAATGCTGCTGAGCAATAAAAAGGAATGAGCATTCACTAACATGGATGAATTTCAAGGAGAATCAAGTAGAACCTCAAGCACATTAGGCTAGTGGAAGAAGCCAGACTCAAAAGGCTGCACGCAACAGGATTCCACCTGAATGATGTTTTGACAAAGGCAAAACTATGAGGACAAAGGACATACCACAGTCTGCCAGGGGCTGGCCATGGGGGAAGGACTGACTCTGGAGGGGCATCATGAGAGAATATTTTACAGGTGATGGAACTTTTCTGTGTCTTAAAGTTGGTGGAAATTACACAACTCTGTGTTTGTTAAAGACTCATAATATGTACAACAAAAATTGAATTTGACTATGGTCTAAGTTAAATAAATTTTAAAACACTTAAAAAATGAAGTAGGGTGGCTAAAAGAAGAAAGTTTTAGAAATCTTGATTACTAAACCTTCCCAAATTAAGTTTTATAGGAGCATTCAAAACTTTCATAATAACCTTAACTACAATTAGCTATCTATACACAATTTAGGCTAAGTGGATAATATAATGCAAATATCTTAGGTTTATCAACTTTTGAAATTCATAAATTCATAAAAAAAACAAGTCAAAGTAGAGGGACACAGGAGCTTCATGTTTGGTTGAGGCATTAGTCATGTGTAAGGTTAGGATTTCCCTCCTGTTTCTTTCCTGTCTTTCTTTCTCACTCTTCCCAATGTCCCCAAGCAGCTGCCCACGGGCCTTTAACACTGATAGTTTATCCTGTGGTTCTTCATGTACCAGGCTTTGAATAGCATAACGGAAACCTGATAAGAGCGTAGCAGAGCAAGCAGAGATATTCTTCATGTGATAGTGTCTTTCATGGGTCTTCAATAAAAGTCAAGATTCTAATTCTAAAACCTTATATTTGAGAAGGAATTTCCATCATAATCTAGAGGAAAATGGTCCATGATGTAGTTTTCTGGAGTTCTGTCTTGATCTAGGAACAGAATTCAGAGAAACCCACATTCCTAAGCTATCTGTCTTGAATATTAATTATTTTTGTCAAGCTTCTAGGGAGAGATAAAGCTTGGAGAGTCCAAAATGAACATCACTAGCTGATACAGTAGAAACTCTCTTAGCCAGTGTCACTGAGCCTGGTAATTGGGTGGCTAATAAGTCCTCGCTATCACTATATATCTTCAATTGTTATTTTAAGCTGAGATCCATAATTGTACATTCATCTATAGTCTTCTGGTACTGGAATAAGATCTTATCTTTGAATATGGATCCATCGATTACAGTTCTTCATCTGACAAAAACACCACTCATAATACATCATCATCTCCACTTTCCACTTAAAATTTCTTTAAAGTATAACCAAAACATAAAGATCCTTGGATGCATACCAAATGCAGAATTCTTCTAGAATCTTATGATTTTTTTCATGCCCTTTTACAATTATCTGTCCACACCAAACTTGATACCAATTTTTTTCTTATTAGCACGTCAAATTAATTTTTATACTCACAGCTGTCTGTTTACCCTCTGATTCCATTAAGTTACCTAATCAAAATTATAGCACACACAGATTTGAAAACCAACATAACTGACTCTTGATAAGTATACAAGTCAACTGGTGGGGCCGAGGTCCATGGTTGGTACTAGAAGTGGCTTGCTAACCAACAACAGGGCATTAGCCAGTAGGTTTTTGCAGAGGCAATACTTTCTCCTTAGTTCAGTGACTCAGATGACTGTAGGTCAGTTAAACAAGTACCCACAGTAACTGAAATGGAGCTATTCAGTTTTATTGAGTCACAGCATATCTGCTTTATATACATTTTATTTTGAAAAGTATGTGATATGCACGCAAAGCTGAATTGCAGAAATATTTACATAGTAAAGAATTCATCCTACAACTACTACTACTGTTATTACTAAAGATATTTGGGTTTTTTATTGTGAATGTGCATGACAATAAACATCAGAAGGAACATAATGCAGAGGGTGCCAACAAATATATACACATTTAAGGAAGGAAGAAGCTGTATTATATTTGTAATACTCAAGTCAGTTCAAATTCTGCAATTATAGGATGTGCTCAACGGGCCTTGAATTCATCTTCTGTTGTTGGTATATATTGAGCATTACAGTTTTAATAGTTTTTTCCCTCCTTAGAATGTGTATATGTTTTGGGGGCACTCTCCGTATAATGGCCCTGGTTAACACAATTTATTTTTCTTCATGCTCTCCTTCTCTGGGATATCTTTTGTCCACTCTCTGGTCTCTCTCAGGACTTCTCTTGTACTCTCCACTTCCTCACCACAATCACCACCTTCTTGCTCTCAATCAAAGTTTGCCCACAGAAATCAGAAATATCTTCCTTTTACGGGTATGGCTATAGGCTTTTGTATTCAAAATCAGCCCTGTCTCAAGATCAGGAGCAACTTTCTGGCTATTCCTTAATGTTTAATGAAGATATTACCTTCCCAAAGACACTTCTGGACTCCAATTCTGAAAGCCTAACTATGCAGGGCAAGACAAATGCATTCTGACTTTGGCAGTTACAAACTATCCTTCTCTCCAAAATACAGACTTAAATTGGCACTTGTAATTTATTTCAATCACAGTTGTATCCCCTAAGGCTTGTCTACATGGACATCCAATAACTAAGTCTTTTCGAGACTTTTTGTTTTATCCATTTTAATTTCTAAGATTCTCTTCCAAAAGAGTAGATTTTTGTCTTTTCCAAAATTGATACTAAGCCGTTCCTCTGACTGTAACTGGCCAAACACATTCATTCAGTTGTTTCTCCTAAAAGGTACTGGAGGACTATTTTATCTCCAGAAAAGAAGATGTATGTCTTCCTGTCTAGTCTGGAAGGAAAGGGAAAATCTCGTTCAGCCGAAAGCCATATGAATTTATTCGGGTTTTAATTTGAAATGAATAGGAATATGAGAAAGTCTTATTTTGTGTTATTTCGGATTGAAGCTCCTTCTGCTTTCCTGTCACTTAATAAGAAACCCTTCTTAACTTACAGCCTTTTTAAGGTGACCATTTATTTAGCTCTTTGATTGTGATGGTTAGCTGGAGAGGCGAGGCTAATAGGAAGCATCTTCCCAGCAGTTATTCATGCTTGGGACGAGAGCAGAGCCAGTCCCCTAAGGATTGAGTCAAGATTCTTATGGTTACTTCATCAACTAGGGGGTGCACTAAATATGTGACGTTCAAGCTGAGATCGAGAATCTGGTGTGTTCTCTTTGCTATGATAGGAAAAATGTGCCCATTGTAATAGATCTGTCAATTCTGAGGTCTAAATCAGGTTAGGGGATAAGTACATGCTTCCAAGAAGAGCAAACCGTCTTGGTAGGTGGGCCAATAGCTGTTGTCTCTGCTTCCCAGGCCTTCCTGTCTCTTCAGTGCTGTGATCTGCACTTCTGTCTCCAGTCCTCCCCGGGCTGCTCATGTCGTGGTCAAGAACCTCTGTCTTCATCTCACTGGACATCTCAGCAGCATTTGGCACAACTGTCACACATTCTCATCTCAAGACAATTTTTCTCTTGATTTCCAGAGCCCTCTCACCCTAAACCCCAGGCCCCTCCTCAGTCTCCTTTCCTGCATCTCTGTCTCCTTCCCAAACTTTAAGAGCCTCAGTGCCAAAGTACCTCTTAGCTTTCTTCTGTTTCTGTCCACGTTATCTCCCTAAATAAGCTGATCTAGTCCCATGGTTTTAAATGCCACCTCCATGCCAATGCCTTCCAAATTTAAATTTACAGCCCTGACCTTTCCTCCGAGCTCCAGACTTGTCTTAATGCACATTAGCTTCTAATGGATATTAATGGATGCCTAAAGGAATTGCCAAGTTATTATGTTCAAACACAGCTTTTGATTTTTGCTCTCTCATTCCCTCCAAAGGGTGTCTCATCTAGACCTCCCTTTTTCGTACCATGGCACCAGCCTTGAGTCCGGGGCTCAGGTCAGAATGAAGGACTTGTTTTTGACTTTTCCCTTTCCCTCATCCCCCTCACTTCCGCTCCAACCCTCCATCCATCTGCAAGTCCTGCTGGCCTAACTTTTAAAATAATACTTCCAGACGACTGATTCCTCCCCTGCCCAGTATCTTCTTTTCTTACACATTTTAAAAGCACAAATCTCATCCTCCAGTGGCTTTTCACTTTTCACTTTAGATCTGATCCACCTCCTCCCAGTGACCTTGCAAGGCCTCGCCAGGTTGGCTGCTAACTGCTTCCTGACCTTGTCTTGTCCTGCTCTCTTGCCTCTCAGCACACTCCAGTCTGTCAGGTTCCGGAACTGGCCAAGTTTGTTCCTGCCTCGGGGTCTTTGTGCTCACTCCTCCTTCTGCCTGCCATGCTCTGCCCCAGATCTTCGCTAGGCTGGATCCTTTCACTGTTCAGATCCCACCTCAAATGGCTCCCCTTGGCTACCTCAGTCAGCTGCCCCTTCCCCCGCCCTGAGAGGTAGCCCACCTGCTCCCCCATTAACCTTTTATATTACTAACTTTATACACGTTCTACTTCTGTAATTATTTTGTTCATGTATTTGTTTCTTATTTACCATATGTCTCCTCTGGTGGGTTAAAAAAAATCGCGTCTGCTTTATTTCCTGGGGTTCCCTCTCTCCCATGCCTGGCACATAGAGGGTGCTCAATAAATCTTTGTTGAATGAATAATTGTAGCTTACAAATAGATGAAGGGGGAAATTGGGTTCACCTACAAACTTTTTTTTTTTTTTTTTTGAGATAGAGTCTCACTTGTTGCCCTCGGTAGAGTGCGGTAGTGTCACAGCTCACAGCAACCTCAAACTCTTGGGCTGAAAAGATTCTCTTGCCTCAACCTCCCAAATATATGGGTCGACAGGTGCCTGTCACAATGCCCAGCTATTTTTAGAGACGGTGTCTTCCTCTTGCTCAGTCTGGTCTCAAACTCCTGAGCTCTGGCAATCCACTCACCTAGGACTCCAGAGTGCTAGGATTACAGGATTACAGTGTGAGCAATCACCGCACCCGGCCACCTTCAAACTTCTAACAGAGTTTTAATTCAATGCACTGAAATATTAAGTGGTATAAAGCTTTGGATGTGTGTGGAATTAATCTTACAATCCAGGTCTTTTGTAGGTACATAATTTCATTTATTGAAGAAAAAATACCTTTATGCTTAATCCTCATCCTGCTGCTTTCCAAGGCAGTGGTTTTCAACATTGGTTGTTCATTGGAATCACCGGGAGCTTGAGTTTCCCCCCCTCAGAGATGCTCATGTAATTGACGTGGGTTGTTGACTGAATCAAGACTTTTAAAAACTTTCCTGGAGATTCTAATATTGAGCCAAAGTTAAGAATACCTATTTTAGGGCATATTTTTAGAACTTGTGAAATACATTTTGTAAAGCCTATAGAATCTGGAAAATAGAGCCATTTATCTGAAAATGTAGTATTAGAGATTTTCACAGTTTCTTGGTCATTAATAGAGGCAGGGTTGAAAAGTCCTCAACTCACCCTGATGGAGTCTCAGTGTCACCAACTACATCACTCTCTCTAAAGCTGAAGGCTTAGTACAGCCAGATAGCAGCAAGTCCGGTGTTGTTTCAGAAGTAATGAGAAGGGAACTGAATGCAGATGGTAGGCGATGGTCTACTCAAGAGGAAAGAAATGAAGGGGCTGCAGGTGATAATCAGTTTGATATGCTTATCACCTGGGCCAGATCCACAGATGGACGAGTTCTCAGGGTTAGCTTCCAGAGGTCGCTAGAGCAGCAGGGAAGGTTGGCTGGTAATGATGGCCTTGTGTGAGCCGTAGCTTTAGCAAATAAAGGCCCAGGAGTGGTAGTCTGAATTTCAATCAGTGTGTGTATATTGATGCACCTATGAGGTAAGAAGGCCAGAGGCACAGGGCCGAGAACAACGTTGGAGGGGGCAGTGTGGGAACATCAGGGATTCAGGCTGCAGTGTGGCCTGACTCAGCAGTAGATGTGGGCCAAGCACCCTGCTACCCCAACGCAGCATGGCCTGGCAATGGTGGTGATGGGGGGATGGGGAGCCTGAGACTTCCCAAAGAATGCGGGATGGGGGCTCAGGCCATTTCACGTGGGTACTAAATGAAAGAGTAGGCCTGAGGAACTTAAGAATTTAGAGAAACTTTGTTTCGTTATTTATAGAGAGCTATTTGAGTAGTCAATGTTTTTACTTCTCTATGAAATAGGAGACTGGTTTTCTGGTTTTCTTTCCCTCCCCCCTCCCTCCTTCTCTGTCTGCTCTCTCCTTCCCCCATGCCCCACTGTGTCATTCATTGTCATTAGTTGTCCTCAAATCAAAGTTGAATACATAGGATTCATGCTTCTCCATTCCTGTGATGTTTCACTAAGAATAATATGTTCCACCTCCAACCAAGTTACTACAAACACAGCAAAGTCTCCATTATTTTTGATGGCTGAGTAATATTCCATTGTATACATATACCATAGCTTACCAATCCACTCCTGGGTTGAAGTACATTTAGGCTGTTTCCACACTTTAGCAGTTGTAAATTGGGCAGTGATAAACAGCCTCGTACAAATATCTTTATAATAAAAGTGTTTTTTTTTCTTCTGGATAGATGCCCAGCAATGGGATTGCAGGATCAAACGGGAGGTCTAGATTGAGTTCTTTGAGCTTTCTCCACACTTCCTTCTGAAAAGGTTTTATTAGTTTGCAGTCCCACCAGCAGTTTCTCCCCACATCTGTGCCAGCATCTGCAATCATGAGATTTTGTGATATAGGTCATTCTCACTGGAGTTAGATGGTATCTCAGGGTGGTTTTAATTTGCATTTCTCTAATAATTAAGGATGATGAGCATTTTTTCAAGTGTTTACTGGCCATTTGTCTGTCATCTTTAGAGAAAAATCTATTCATCTCTTTCTGCCATTGATGTATAGAATTGTTGGCTTTTTTCTTGTAGATTAATTGAAGTTCTGTATAGATCCTGGATATTAAACTTTTGTCAGATTCAAAATGTGCAACTATCCTTTCCCATTGGGTAGGTTGTCTATTTGCTTTGATTGTTGTCTCCTTGGCTATACAGCAATGTCTCAGGATACAAAATACAGCAGTGTCTCAGGATATAAAATCAATGTCCATAAGTCAGTTGCCTTTGTATAGGCCAAAAACAGTCAAGATGAGAGGTTAATCACAGACACAACTCCCTTTTCCATAGCCTCAAAGAAAATAAAATACTTAGGAATATACCTAACAAAAGAGGTAAAAGACCTCCATAAAGAAAATTATGAAACCTTAAGAAAGGAGATGGTAGAGGACTTGAATAAATGGAAGAACATACCATGCTCATGGCTGGCAAGAATTAACATTGTTAAAATGTCTATACTTCCCAGAGCAATTTACCTATTCAATGCCATCCCTGTTAAAATACCAACATCCTACTTTCAAGACCTGGAAAAAATGATTCTGCACTTTGTATGGAACCAGAAAAAAACCCGTATAGCTAAGGCAATTCATAGTAATAAAAACAAAGCTGGGGGTATCACCATACCAGATTTTAGGCTGTATTATAAGGCCATAGCGGTCAGGACAGCATGGTACTGGCACAAAAATAGGGACATAGATACTTGGAATCGTATATAAAACCTGGAAATGAAACTAACAACTTATAGCTCTCTAATCTTCCATAAACCAAACAAGAGTGTTCCCTGGGGGAAAGACTCCCTATTCAATAAATGGTGTTGGGAGAATTGGATATCTGTATGTAAAAAACTGAAACTGGATGTGCACCTTTCTCCCCTTACAAAGATTGATTTGAGATGGATAAAGGATTTAAATTTAAGGCATGAGATGATGAAAATCCTCAAAGACAGAATTGGAAAAACATTGGAAGATATTGGCCTGGGGAAAGACTTTATGAGGAAGACTGCCATGGCAATAGCAACAACTGCAACAATAAACAAATGGGACTTAATTAAACTGAAAAGCTTCTGTACAGAATCATTCTTCACTTAAGATAACAAATGCTAGTGTTTAAATTTTTAGCAATCTGATTAAAATACAATTTTTCTGTACAGAGTCAGTTAGGAAGACTATACAAGTGGAAAGTGAAATACTGAGCTGATTATAAGAGTTTTTAAAGGAGAATATACCATTGATTTGGCTTTCTTGGCAACCTATTAAATTGTAGCTTCAGCAAAGTAATCAATAGAATAGATATATCTAAGATTTGAGTCATGGCACTTTCAGCAACTATTTTTTTGATTAAGCTGAAATATACATTTCAAAACAAAATTTTCTTTGTGAGAGTTATAAAACTCTACCTTAGAGCTTGATCAACAAAAGGAAGAATATTTTTAGTATAATCTTTCTAATTTGTGTTCATCGTTTCAAATCTTCTACAGAGAATATTTTCTCTGTTGGAATTGAGGTCTAGAAAGGAAAAAAAGTTATTTGTGATGGAAAATGTCTGTTGTATTTTTAAACTGACTCAGGACATTGAGAGGATGTGACTTATCATTGCAAAAAATTGACCTGATTAATAGAAATTTTGAATGATCAAATTAACAGAATTCTGAGTTCTGGCCCAAGGTAATTGAGTTTGGATACCTATTATAACTAGTTTATAGTGTTTGCATTTTCTCATCCCCATAGGCATCCACTTTCAAGGCCCCAATGGTCCATGATGTGGGGCCCTAGGACACCGTGTCTCTGGCCCAGGCCCAAGCCTCATTGGAGCCGGGCTGCTAGGTCTCCACCCCGACCCACTCAACTGTTTGTACGTGGGCTGCTATACATTTTCACTCTGGGTCTGTCTTGTTCAGGTCTCAGGTGCTGAAGCACCTTAGAAGTCACAGTCAATATTTGTAGGAGCCAGCATCTCAGCAGCAATCTCAGCAGCAGTCTTAGTAGGACAGCGTTGATCAGAAAAGAAATCATTTTATTCTATACTATTGCTCCAACTCTGTCCAAGCATGATTCTTTTTCCCTTTTTTTCTAAGAATTATTCTTTAAATCAGTTTTCTGTGTAATAAACTGGCATGGCAAGATGCTCAGGCGTCCTCCAAGCAAGAAGCAAAGCCAAAGGAGGAGCCTCGGCTAACTTCTCCCAAAGTCATCCCATGGCAGCTATGCCACAGGTGTGAAGACTGCTAACCAATGATGTACATACTTTCATGTTCTCGTGCATCTCACTAAGATAGCCAATGATGTTAAATGATGTTAAATCCCTTCCCCAATCCCTTATCCCCAAAGTATTTCTCACAGGTGCTTCCTGTACCATGGAGTGCTTTTTCAGGAGTGTTCATGTTCACATCTTCATCAACTCAATATCCTTCCCTGAGCACCAACTTTTAGGAGCTGGGAAAGCTTTTGCTTTGATTTTCCGAAAAGAAAGACACTGATAATCTCTTTTTTTCATTAAAGACACTATGCAAATGTAATGATGTGACAGAGGACCCTTGGGGTGGTCTTTCTTCCAGGGGAGGCACCTCCTGGTGATATCAAGGTGTCCACACATGTGGTGTCTGTTGGGCCACATAGGGTGGGACAGCATCCCCTCCATGATTCCAACATGTTCCATGGCTCACTGAAGAAGAAACATTTGATCTCGGGTAAAACTTCCATCAGTATTAGTACTGGACTTCAGAAGAGAATTTCAGTTGTAAAATAGAATTTCTCAGCTCAAAAAAAAAAAAAAAAGGAAAGATCAGTAACCTAGTACAACTCATTCATTTTAGAAATAAGGAAACTGAGACCAAAGTGAAAGCATTGATTTACCTCGTATCATGTAGTACAGCAGAAATAGTATTGGACTATATATTTTGAGACTGTGAAAGAGGGGCAACCAGTCAGGAGTTTACAGAGGCTTCCTGAGAAAAAGTGGAAGGAATTAGACCTTGGTGTGAAAGGAGAGAAGGTTCATGTTGCAGCAGAGTGACTGGAACCAGGAAAGACTGGGAGAGCAGAATGGAGTGTCTGGAACTATAAGCAGTGTGATGAAGGTACGATGTATGAGAACTTCTGTTGTTAAAAAAAAGTTAAGGCTATTTATTTATGAATTGTGCATAATTAAGACAATACTTAGGTGATTATATGACCTAGAGATCCACTAATTCTGAGCCCAATGATCTTTAAATATGTATTAATCTTGCTATTTATTCACCAATACTTATTGTCATCCTCGTATGTGGCAGGTATTGTGCTAGGCAGCCAGATGAAAGCGGTTCTATTCTACATCCTCCAGGATCTTACACTGTAATAGGGGATTTAACCACATAAATAGGCATTGATTAGAATAGACCATGACATAATTGTATAATAGAGGAAGTATGAAGTGCAGCAAAGACATAAAAAGGTTTCTTACACAATCTGGGAAGGGCTCAAAGTAGATGTCCTTGAAGAAGAGAATTTTAAACTAAGACCTGCAAGTGAAGGTGGGGGGAAGGATAGCTAGTTCCTGGATGGAAAGGGAACAGGATGGGAAGAGTTGAACACCCAGACGAAGTAGGACAAAACTGAAATTCAATATGGTCGACTTACAAAAATGACAGTAGTACTGTGTGGCTTGGAATAGAGTCAAAAGTAGAAGGTAGAAGTGGGGAGAGACGTGCCAGAGAGGCAGTGAAGGGAATGTAGACTTAAGAGAGAGTGACTTTCTTTTCTCTTTTCTTTCTTCTTCTTTTTTTTTTTTTCCCTGAGAGAAAGTCTCACTATGTTGCCCTCAGTGCAGTGCCATCGCATCACAGCTGACAGCAACCTCCAACTCCTGGGTTCAAGTGATCCTCCTGTCTCAGCCTAAGTATTTGGCACTACAGGTGCCCACCACAATGCCTGGCTAGTTATTTTAGAGGTAGGGTATTGCTCTTGCTCAGCTTGGTCTGAAACTCCTGACCTCAAACAATCCACCCTTCTCAGCCTCTGAGAATGCTAGGATTACAGGGGCCAGAGAACAACTACCACCACCCCGCACCACTACCACCAAGAAGTCCCTTACAGAATGCCCTGCAGGAGTGTTGTTGGAAATGGAGGTGCAGGGAATGAATTTGAATTGTGAACCATCTTTTGTCTCTGCTTCTCTCTGCCACTCAGATTTCTTTTTTCTTCTCTCTGCATCCCAGCTTCCTTTGCATGTCAACTATATATAATACGTCTGCCACACCTTCCTCATCTCTGCATAATAATCTGGAAGGTGAGTGAGAGAAAGAGAAAGAGAGAAACTGATTTTAGTTTCAACATCCCAGGAAGGGACCCAATAGAATCGGAAAGGTCCGTACCTGTACCTTTCAAATGTAGTCATAGGGTATGTACCAATTGAAATCATAGCCAGCTTCCAAGGACACTTGTCAGTTACATTGGGCAGAGAAGTGAATTCACAGATGTGGGGGGCATTTCCCAGTGTGAAAAGGGGTTCTGAACAGAAAAAGTCACAGATGTTCACTCCATTGTCACATAGGTTGTAATGATCAAAAAGAAAATGTGTGTAAAATCAGAGGGCACAGTGATATACAGGTGTTGCTGATAAGTAACCTGTTTAACGAATTTGCTTCAGTTTCTTGAATACCAATGAAAATGTTGAGGTATTTACAAAAACCCCAAGTTTTGTCTTGTCATCACTATGACTGAGCTCCATGCAGCCCTCAGCCAGACATACTTTCTGGGTACACTACACCAGTAGTTTATTTATTTCCCTAGTACTGGTTCTGTCAAGTTGACCAAAGCTTGGCTAATTAATCCCATTCCTGGAACTATTCTAATTGTGAAAGAAACAGAAAGAGGGTATAGAGCAGTGGTTCTCAAGCTTCCTAATCCCGTGACCCTTTAATACAGGTCCTGTAGGTCGAGCCCCACAGGTCGAGAGCCGCTGGTGTAGAGAGTACCTCCATGTTAGAAAGGACACGGGAGCTGTTGGTTGACTGGTTTCCAGTGAAGCACACACAGAAAAGCAATTTGTACCTATGGAGACAAATGATGGTGATTCAGAAAGGAAACCACCAGCTTCAGAGTGGGGTTTTGTGCCTGAAATCCAGCTGCTTTCCCACCTGAGAGTGCATGAGGTACTCCACCGCTTTTTCACTAAGTTAGAGTGAGCTGTGATCCAATTACTTCCAATCAAATATTTCATTGCAAATACTCATTCACTGACCAGATACCTTATTACACCATTATCTACTCAAATTCTCTAATCTTAAGAAAAAAGTTTTAGGTATCATCATTGAAAAGATGATATTTTAAACTTAGTATTGTGTTATTAAGTAAACAATTTCCTTAAGTATTAAATTTGACAGTTGGTGTCTCTGACGTTTCACTTTGATAACTCTTATTTGTGTGTGTGTGTGTGTGTGTGTGTGTGTGTGTGTGTGAAGTTACATCCTCATTCTTCCAGGAGTGTGTTTTGGTGTCTGATTATCTTTCAAAAATTTTTAGAGCAATTTTTGTAAGACCATGAATAAGTCAAAAATTCATGCCATTTTTTAATAAGAGTCCATGGTGGAACCAATGCAGCATGGATAGCTTGAGCTGTCAACAAAGCGTTTGTGAAGGATGTGGCGAATGCACCGGATGACAATGGTTTGAGCAATTCTGTTCTGGTGATTTTAGTCTTGAAAATGAGTCACATGAGTGACCTGAGAGCAATGTGTATAATGATAAGCTGAAAGCTGGAAGTGAAAGTGAATCTATCTCAACCTTTGTATGAATTAGCAGCATGGTTTGATTTTACTATTCCAACAACACTGCACCATTTGAAACAAATCAGCAATGTAAAGAAGATGGAGAGATGGGTTCCTCATGAATTAAACAAACATCTGAAAAGAAATCATCTTGATGCTTTCCTTTCTTTGTTGTCATGACATAAAGGTGAACCATTTCTATGCCATATTGCTATTGTGATGAAAAATGGGTTCTTTTTTAACAATCCCAAATGTTTGGAATAATGGTTGGAATGGTCTCAAATTGAATATTGATCCAAAAAAGTTAATGGCGTCTGGTGGTCCAGCACTGGTATTAGCTACTCCAGCTTTGTGGAACCTGGTCAGTTGATTACAGCTGACGTCTGCTTTGCTTCTGCTTAAGCAGCTGAGATTGGTCAGTTGGGACAGGATGATTCTCTTGCAGGTTACCTCACAAAACACTTCTTAAACTACAGAAGCTGGACTTAGAAACTCACTGGCATCCACCATATTCACCAGATCTTGCGCCAAGTGATGACTCCTTCTTCCAGTCTTTAAACCGCTTCTCTCAAGGAAAGATATTCAATTCTCAAAAAGCTTGGAAAACACCTTTTGTGATTTCATTTCCACTTATTCCTCAGGCTTCTTCACTGCTGGCATACACTAGCTATGGTTAAGGTGGAAAACTGTGTTAATACTTCAGGTGCATACTCTGATTTATTGTACTGTTTCTTGTTTGAGATAAAATAAAATTATATCTGAAACCAGGCACTTGATATTTAATTACCTACTAGAATAGCTATAGGTAGAACTCTAAACAACATTAGAATCTTGTATAAACTGGTTAGCTTGTCTAGATGTTGGATTTTTAAAAAATATTTATAAGACATTTTTCTTACCTTCAGAGAACAAACAAGAATATATTGTGTTTAGAACCCATGGAGGTATTACATAGAAGGATTTCCTCTGTAGGCCCTATTTAGAAGGGGAATTAAGAAGGAGAAGAATGTCATATCTCTTTCACATTTCTACCCACTAAGTTGTCAGAGATCAGTTTGAAGCATAGTTCTCATGAAGCAGGAAGCAGAAACTGAGTCACTTCTGCTCCTTTTTGATTGGGTTTCCTTGAGGAACACACACAAAATGAGAGGCTCTATAACTAGACGTTTAGCTCTAGTGAACCATTTTACTTGACTCTAACACAAAATATGGAAGGTCAGTAGAGAAAGCTTTCCTCTTCTCCAGGCTTAAGGGGAAGAGAAATGAAATGAATACAATATTTAAGAAAGACTTGGAGATTACACTAAGGACAGAAAAATGCTGAGAGACAGTCACCCAGCAAGCATCCATTACGCACTCTCTATTATGTGGCTCTCTGCTGGGTGTCCGATGCTGCAAACCCAGCCACAGAAATGCTGAATTCTGAGCTGTTTATGATCTAAAACTGGGCTTCAAACTCATATGCAGGGATTTGGGGCACCATGACACAAGGCATTTTTACTTCTGGCAAGTTCTAAACTACTGTCAAATTCAGGTACCATTTTGAAAAAGTGAGAGTTTTGTATTCTGAGGACACTTTGTTGCTGTTCTGCAATTCTTATAAAGACATTGCTACAATTTTAAATTGATATTTGGAAATACACATGAAGGATCTCAAAATATGCAATTTTAATTGAAGAATACACATTTAGGAAGAAAGCATACTATCAAACCATTATTGTATACTTAGATCATGACTATACTTTCATCAGGCCCTGTGAATATTAAAATACTGAGAAGAGAAATGGGTTTTAATACTAATTTTTTCATTAACTAATTGGCAAAGTAATCTGGAGAGTGTCTCTATAATCTTTCTGTAACTACATATCCTCTTTTGAAAATGAATAAGACATTGTTAAAGAATCTGATATTCAAAAAAATAGTTTTAATAGTCGTCTAATTTCACATTAGTGATCCATGTCTTTTATATTATTTATTAAAATCTCTCTATTGTTCCGAGGACTTAATGCAAAAGTGAGAAATCTAGCAACTCTAGTCATAGGTCCAGTATGTGTACTAATATTTATGAATTATACCAGGAATAATGGCTCATTATAGGCACATACTGCCATATTTTATATGATATTAAATATTATTAATATTAGCTAAAAACATGCACTGTATTTAAAACCATGGTGTTTTGGCTCAGCGCCTGTGGCTCAAGTGGCTAAGGTGCCAGCCACATACACCTGAGCTGGTGGGTTTGAATCCAGCCTGGGCCCACCAAACAACAATTCTGGCTGCAACCAAAAAAAAAAAAAAAAAAAATAGCCCAGGCATTGTAGCGGGTGCCTGTAGTCCCAGGTACTTGGGAGGCAGAGGCAGGAAAATCACTTGAGCCCAGGAGTTGGAGATTGCTAGAGCTGTGATGCCATGGCATTCTACCCAGGGCAACAGCTTGAGGCTCAAAAAAAAAAAAAAAAAAAAACCATGGTGTTTTAAGTAGTCCATGGATTTAGTATGATGGCAAAAATATTGAAAATATGTATAGTGATTTTCCATGTGACATATTCTATATCCATGTGTTTTATTATCAAATTTCTATAAAAATTATGTTGCCATTGGGTGGTGCCTGTGGCTCAAGGAGCAGGGCACTGGCCCCATATATCGGAGGTGGTGGGTTCAAACCCAGTCCCTGCCAAAAACTACAAAAAAAAAAAAATACTGCCATTAACATAATGAAGAAATAAATTTTTAGAAGAAAATTGTTCAGTTAGAATTAACCAAATTGTTGTATTCACTAATCTCCTTTCCACCAATAAGATGTCGTCTAGAGATGGGCTGCATAGTCAGTGACAGGCTGCTCAAGGGTAGACCCAAACTACATGTACTTTTCATGATAATGTTCCAAAGTAGTTAACACTATGTAAAAAGCTAGGAGATGTGATCATGAAAATAAAAGTTGTTTCACTGACTATTTCACAATGGTTTGATTTTTTAAATGCTGTTAAATTAGATGTGAGACAACAGAAAACATTATGATAAAGGTTTAAAATTGTGCCCTTTGATTTCTAAGCATTAAATTCTTAATCTAATGAAAGTGTAACTGGAAATGCAAATGATATGTTATGGGTTTGATGTATGCGGGAAAGAAACTAAGGACCTTGAGTTAGGAAATGGTACTCATACTATTTGCTTCATCTCAAAAGGTTGGTGAATAAATGAACATTTTGTATGTCTTAGATTACAATATTTAAGGTTTAAAAAATAAGATTTTTAAGGATTCCTCACTTTCATTGTTTTTCAAGTATGTAATCAGCTACCAGATTCTAATTAAGTAAGAGAATTTCTATTGTAACTACTTATTTAGATGCCTGCATATTAATCATCCTATCACTCCTTTCCCACTAAGTATTATACTTGAATTTCAAATTCCTCCTTTCTTCCCAAATCATCCTTTAATTATCAGAAAAGTATAGCCATGCCTTGAACTATAACAACCTGGAAGAAAACAGCCTGAAAACAATCACCTTAGAAACAACTCAGAAGGCTCGGTGCCTATGGCTCAAGTGTCAAAGGCACCAGCCACATACACCAGAGCTGGCAGGTTCGAATCCAGCCCGGGCCCACCAAATAACAATGACAGCTGCAACCAAAAAATAGCCAGGTATTGTGGCAGGCGCCTGTAGTCCCAGCTATGGGAGGCGGAGGCAAAGGAGTTGCATAAGACCAGGAGCTGGAGGTTGCTGCTGTGAGCTGTGATGCCACAGCCACAGCTTGAGGCTCTGTCTCACAAAAACAAAAAAACAAAACAACAACAAAAAAAGAACTTAGAAGCAAATGAGCTCTTAATCCTGACTATTGCTCCATTTACTGCTATTTTTATAGAGAATTCCTTTCTTGGTCAAATCTATAGGTTTATCCAACTCTGTGATCCCATGCAAAGCATAGGATTGTAACTTTAGTTTATAGCTTTAAAAAATTAAAACAAGTCTTCTCCAAATTGAACAAAGTATTGCTATTTCTCAGAATTGTTTATGAGAGAAAAAAATATATATACATGTATATTTATATATATGATAAGCCCTTAAAATAGTTAGATATAAAATAGTTTTATATATAAAATGGTTATATATATAAAAAACTATTTTAAGGGCTTATCAGTTAAACAAACATTTGTTACATGTTATACATAGACAGTGAGATATATGTGTGTGCGTGTGTATACATATATAAAGTGAGCTCTTATATAAGGAAACTTGATATGCCTGTTGTCTCAGCCGTAGGGAATATTTCTCCTAATGATTTTTAAGCCAAGATATATGAAACAGACGATCTAAGAAACCAAAGTGAAATCCAATAGTATATCTAAGAAAGCAAAGTGAAATCCAATAGTATATCTTAAAAATTTCCCAAAGGAAAACATTTTTCCTGAATGAATTAAGAAAGCAAATGGGTCAGTTTAAAAGAGATGAATAAAAAACATAAGAAAATCAAAATAACAAGTGAAATTCTCTGGATTTAGGCAAAGATCATTTTAATCTATAGTTAATACTTTGAAAACTCTTCATGGTTTTCTACTAAAATCTGTACATTGAAACAATGCCCAACATATTTTCCTGCTGTGTTCCTTCAACAAGGCACGGCTGCTAATGACAGCATTTGCTCAGGAGCCTTCCCTGCAGGAGATATAAAGCCTTTGGGTTGTAGAATTTTCTATAACAGTAGAGATGCCATAGCTAATCTGTCAGGGTGAGTCAGACAGGCATTCTATCCCCTGAGGATGACAAGAAAACAAATACAAATCAAAGAAAATGCAAACATTTTCATCAAAGGCATTGGGCAAATTAGTAAGTGCCCTAAGAAATCAAACCAAGGAAAGATAGGAATAGTGCTTCATGCACTAAAATCTTTTGACTCCAATATTCCAAACAAATAAATGAAACTGTCTATTATGTCTTCTGATATTCAACTGCACAACTTTATGAGCTTGAAAGTTGGCCAGCATTACAATGATTTTGCACATTGCTCACACTCATTTTTTATTTTTTCTGTATTTGTCAAGTTTCTAATATACCCAAGGCACCATGTCAGACACTATAGAATGCAATGGTTACCAGAAATTACCAAGGACTCTGCCTTGAGGACCCCACGGTTTAATGAGGATATCAAAATAGGCATAGTAATTGAGTGTACACACAAGCAAATGTGAAATTGCAGCAGAGGCAAATTTGATGAAGGAGAGCTATGTGATGCTTAGAATCTATGATCGGAATAGTGTATCTAATCTAAAAAGTCGGGCATGACTTCTATAAAGAAGTTCTGAAGGATTCATAGATGTTAACTACTTAGCAGGGAGAAGGAATATCATTCCCAGAAGAGGAAGCATCGTGTCCTAAGGCATGGTGGCAGGAGACGGTATGATTGGATGAGAGGCTGAAAGGAGATCCTTGTGGCTGACACAGAGAGAGCCAAGGTAGTGGTATCAATGAGGCTAAAAAGATCTGGGAGGGAGGGCCAGATCCTGAAAGGCCTTGGAGGTATCCTAAAGAACTCTAACTCTATCCTGGGAGATATATGAAGCCAATGAAATATTTCAAAGGTGGGTTCCTGCATTTGTGTGTACACTGGTGGGGGGGGATCATGCTGTTTGAGAGGCATGACAGGATCAGATTCACTTTTATACTTTATTTAATCATCTCTTAATTTTACCAACAGCTCTCCTTGTTAACAGTGCTTGCATATGGTAAGAGTTATTGGGCTTGAATATAAAGTGGTTTTACATTTAGACTGTGGAAAGCACAAATAAGTATAGATAAAAACACAATCACAAGTTTTACATGTTTTTATGTGTAATACAATGAAACAGAACAGGTTTTTTAAATGTACCATTTATATTCAGAAATAGAACTTGCTGTTCTTAACATGAAAAGAATCAAGAACAATCTCATTTGCATTAAAACCAATTAAACATTTGAATAATCACCTTTAAGCATACACATTACCCTGCTGTTCCCGAGTAGTATACTGAATAAAATATTCTATAACCACTGGTATTGGATACACGTAAAGGTGAATAGTGTCTTTTCTTTTTCAGGAAAATAACATATAGTAAACGTGCAAGGGACTGGAAATACAGAAATTCAGAATATATTCTGAGTATAGTATGATGAATAATGTGCTCAGTAATAATGTACAGAATATTGATAATAACAATAACTTGCTATTAGGAGTGACTTTAGTAATAAAGAGAACCCAGATCACTTACTATAATCTTTTCAAGTCAATCTAGGGATATTGTAATATACCTATAGATTTATGGGAAAAATTATACATGTCATGGAATTCCAGTTTTTAATTGATTGAGGGCCTGTTATACTCTAGATGTTTTCAACATTTCCATATAATCTTTGTGATCGAGTTCTTTGCAAGATGAATCCTCTCAGAGCTTGAAGCCCAGGCCTGCTGAAGCCTGATCGTGAGTAGTAGAACCCACTTCATCTCACCTCCAGGTAAACACTTGGGAAGGTGCTAATTTTGTTTTGCACTAGTTATTTGCACCTACAGGGGAGGGAGGCATATAGCCAGAGTCTTCAGAACAGCCTGGGTGGTACCAGGAGGATATATTTAAAGCAAACAAAACAAAAACCTTGAAAAATAGCAAAGGAAACTTCTCCTACCTGGCAGTGTCCTTATTGTATTTAGGTGATATCATTCCAAGCTGCATGATTCTACTGGAATGCTGGAGGCATTTGAGAAGTAAAACCTTTCTCTGAACTATTACTGTTTTGTTTCCTGCTTCATATATCTGCTCTCTCTGTTTTTCCTGCCTCTGCAAATTCCCTAACCCTTGCCATTAAAATCTTATATCTTTCTGTTGATTGTATTCCCATCCCTTTGTGACAGCATGGAAAGTATTACACTCAGTTGAGTAATGAAGAACACAAAGCTCCAAGCATTACAGTCACTCATCCAAATTAACAAGCAATCATGTGCAGGTTCTGATAAACACAACTGTGCCCTTTGCAGATGTAACCATTAGGAAAGGGCAGGGAGGCTGTCAACACAGTTGTAGGGTAAAGAAAAAAATCAGTTCCACAAATACGTAACTGACACTGTGTGGAGAAATTTAGGTCGTTTCTTATTTTATTCACTCACCTGAAGCCCGTGTCATGCAAAGATACATGCATATATAGTTTAATTTTTTAAATTAGTTTTGATTTGAATTAGTTCATCACTTAATTAATGTTTAAAGATGTAGTCTGGTTATTTGGAGAATATATTATAAGAGATGTTTCTGTGAGGACATTTTGAATGAAATTGGCATTTAAACCAGTACCCTTTCATTAAAGTGGATTGGCACCTTTCACATGGGTGAGCACCATCCAATGAGGTGAATGGATCAAAAGACTCACCTTCCTCGAGCACAAGGGGATTGTGCCAGCAGACTGCCAAATACACCCAGTCTATTTGTTCTGTTGATGTAGACTTCAGCTTCCCTTAGTCTCCAGACTTTCTGCCCACTCTACAGATTTTGAACTTGCCAACTCCATAATTTCATGAGCCAATTCATCAGAATAAATCTGTTTATCTATTTCTCTCTCTTTCTCTACACATCCAAACGCACCAAGTCCATTTGTTCTGTTTCTCTAAAGATCCCCGAATAATACAGTCAAAAATAGCATAACTCTTTTAGGTTACACATACTTCAGTGCATACAATTTTGAATGGTATACAAATTAATGTTGGGCAGAAAGAGCATGGGGAAGGAAAGACAGATTTCTCCATTCATTCATTCACTCATAGTACTTCCTGAGCATGCATGATAACCCCAGTCACTAGGCCAGGAGCTGAAAGTACAGTGGATAACACAGTTAACAAGCTCTTTCTTCTAATGCGCCTTCAATATTAGTGAAATAGGTGGACAAGGTACAAGTAACGGAACAAGGTACTTTCAGAAACAACTACGATCAAGAAAAAAATCAAACAGGCAGACATGATACAACATTCTTTAGATAGACAGATCTGAGGATGTGAGTTCTGAGTAGAAAGACAAAGTAAGAAATTTGTCATGCCAAAATCCAGAAGCATTTGGCCTCTTTGAACTATGGTTTCTCATTTGCCAGTTAATGGTGATGAGATAGCCTTAAATGGTTGTTATTAGTATGAGATAATGTTCATAAGGACAAAAGTGCAATAATGGCACATCATAGACACTTAAGAAATGGTAGTTGTTAAGGGGAAAGAGGGAACATTTAACCTAGGAGTAGGAAAGCAACAAGAAATGGCTTACAGGCACAGTTGAACTAAATTTTGATGGAAGAACCAGAAAAACTGGAAATTATCAGATGGTGAAGGAAGAGAATATTGAAAGCAACATTAACAACACACACGTGTAACACACATTCACACACAGGCATGTGTATCCACACATCACATATATCCTTACTTTACTGTGGTTTGACTTTGTCTCTAAAGAGACATAGATATTATTAAAATTACTCTAGTCTGAAATTAGAACAGAAGCACAAAACATTATTGATGTCTATGCCAAACCTTTAAAAATAAAGGTCCATTTTATATGTTACTCTCAATGAAAGTGGAAGAAAGGAAAAGTGAGAGAAAAAGAAAAAAATGGAAAATGAGAGGCAGTGGAGGAATGAGATGGTAAGGGAAACAAAGATGGTAAGGGAAAATAAATGAGTCAAGAGACAGTCAGGCTGGGAAGATCAGTGAGGGTGTAGGAAGGGGTGGTGGGGCTGGTGGAGGTGATGGGCTTGCACTGGGAGAGACATGAAAAAGGAGGAGGGTGACAAGGAGGAGGCAGCAAAAGATGTATCCCTGGACTTGGGAAATCAATGGGCCAGTTGTCAGGAGCAGAGCAGACTGTAAGCAAAGGTGCAGTATGTTAACCTTGAAAAGATGCTGGGAACAAAATTAATAGTAAAATATTTGTTAGTTTCTGAAAACATTATCCTTGACATGCTGACTTAAGTAATTGTGTTCTTCATTCAATGTGAAATTAAAACAAAACATATTTCCATGGAACAGAAATATTTCTTACATAACAATTTTTTCCTTTTAACTCAAGGAACTTGGAAGCAATTTTTCCAGAGAAATAATGGAAGGGAATTATTACTGGTCCATCACACAAGTTATTTTCCCCTCCCTCTCTTATCTCCTACTTCCGATTTTAACATTCTGCTTTATCTTGCCATGTGTGTGCATCTATCTGTATCTGCATGGCCATAGATATAAATATAGGCTTTTATTTTTTTTACTTGCCCTGAAAATATGCATATCCCCTCAATTATTTTGTGAATATTAGATATCTATTCAAAGATGCCATCATTTCAACATGATAAACTATATTTACATATTATGTTTTTATTTATACCTAAGAACAAATTTTAGTATGAACTATGTAATTTATTCTATCACAATTCAGTATTGACTCGATTTTATGTTTAACTCATTGATGAAACTAAAAAACGTCCACTGACTCGTTAAAAGTAATAGCATAATGATTCTACTTTGGCATTAATGACGGTGATTATAATAAGAATGAGCACCTCAAATCCTCTGTAAGGTGTAGTACGTAAAGCTAATCCTAGAAGGACAGAATTAGAGACAACAGTTCTTTAAAATATATACCCACGTTATTAAGACAGCACTATGTAGATAGTCTTAGGGCTGAGGGGTATGTAATGCTCACTATCATTGTTTACTGAAATAAATAAATATTTCTATACTATTTGATATGCTTTTGGTAAAGAAGTGAGATTCAAGACAATCATAGTGCAAATTAAAAAAGAATTCTAACAATCGAGGTTCCAAAATTAAATAGCCAAAACCATTCTTTAAAGGGAGAAGAGGCAGTTCAATTTTCACATTCCTAAATATCACGAACTATTCTTTTGTACTTAGGCCCTCTCAAAAGACATATGAAAGGGTCCAGATTCCAAAGCCAAAGTCCACTGTGTGTGTGTGTGTGTGTGTATATATATATATATTTTTGTAGAGATAGTCTCACTTTATCACCCTCAGTAGAGTGCCGTGGCGTCACACAGCTCACAGCAACCTCCAACTCCTAGGCTTAGGCGATTCTCTTGCCTCAGCCTCCCAAGTAGCTGAACTACATAAAGTCCACTGTATATTCAGAGTCGTGTATTCCGTTTCTTGGAACCTTGCCCAGGAGTAAAGTCTGTCCTAACTCAGCAACCTTAAATACGGATCCAGGGGAAGCTTGCCAGAAAGTGCTCACCTGGCTGGAATAGGAGTAGTTTACTCAGAAGCACTCTTGAAGTTGTAGGCTACGCAGTACATTTGAATGAGTTTATTGAGTTGAAAGTCGTCCTTGTATAGTTCTGAGTAGACACTGTAACTTTGGTATTGCTCCAAAACTGTTAGGAACCTCTGAAAACTTCTACACAACAGAGAAAGTACCATCCTGCCCCCAGCTATGCTCGATCTAATTATGTTTCTCCTGGTCCCCATACAACATTGCCAAGATGCTGCTCGAATGTGTAGGATGCTCTCTCTGACCGGGCTGGCTTCTCACACCTAATTGTCTTCTGGACGATTAGCCCAGAATACTGTGGGGAAGAGCTCCCCCACCTGCTAGGCAGAGGTAATGCTAGCAGATGCTCTTACCCTTGTGGATTCATTAACTGCCTCCAGAAGTCAACTGTTGAATTCCATCCCACGAACTATGCGCTTTAGTTTGGCTAGATCTTTTCTATATTTGCAGTTCTTGATTAGTAAGTCCAAGTTTTATGTGTAAACAAATACATAATTAAAACATCCATTATAGATTACATGCATAAACAAAATGTGTAATTTACACATGGACTACAAATTTTTCTCAGAGAAAAAAACGACATTTATTTCATCTGCACTTTTAGAACAAATAGAAATCTGTTCAGTTTTGATGTATTTGTACTTCCAAATGTGAGATTGTTACATAGGAACTTGTGTCCGTTAATCAACTTGCAAATGACATGTTTATATGTGACTTAAAATGAATTTTGACAGATGTATGAATGTCAAATGTTAAAAGTTAAAGATTTAGCCTTGCAATGAAAAGAATACAGACCATAGAAAGATCTGTCTTATCTATAGAAATATTGATCAGGACTTTTAATTAATGCCAGATTACTGCTTTGCACTTCTTGGTAGGTGAAAAATGAAGCATCAATACTCAAAATGCTGGAAGAAAACACTTTGTATGCAAACCCCGACTTGTCGCCTCCATTCACAACAGAGTGTTATTCATTCCAGCAAACAGAGTTTTTAGACATGTTTTCAGAATTAAAATGAGTATATCTGAGATCATTTTGAGATGGAATTGTTTTTCGCTGTTTATAAATATTTGAAAAGGTACTATGGTTTCTGAAGCTCAAACACTAAAGTTTTTTTTTTTTCACTTTTGTTAGGAACTTTATAAATTTCTGAGTAAAAGAAGTTGTTATGAAAAAGTATGATAAAAGATAAATACAAAACTAATTTTTGATTATGTTGTTTATTATGTTTTATTTGATTTTCATCACTCCTTTGGAATATTCCCTAATTAATAAGAATTTACATTTACTGAGTGTTCTGCAAATGTTAGCTACTATTATGCACCATGTGTTGTGCTAATTGTATTACAGTCATTATCCCGTTTAAGCCTCAGAATTCCAAGGAAATTTAAGCAAACCAAGGCCAAGGGAATTAAATAATCTGACCAAGATCACACTGGCAAGAAGTAGTGGAGCTGTGTTTTCAGCCAAGGGCTGGCTGGCTCTAGACCCGTGCGTTGTATACATTGTCTCCCACAATCCTTTTCTGTTTCTTGAGTACCTACTGGTTAATGAATTCAACATGGAACTAAATGGAATTACAGTTAACATATCCAGGATAGCACCTACAATATCAGAAAAGAACCCCTAATTGGTTGTTTTTTTTATTTTTTTAAACAGGGTCTTGCTCTGTTGTCTGGGCTGGTGTGCAGTGGCATAATCATAGCTCTCTGCAGCCTGGAACTCCTGAGCTCAAGGGATCCTCCTACCTCAGGCTCCTGAGTAGCTAGAACTACAGGCACAAGTACCTGTGCCCTGTGAGAAACATTAGCTTTTGATGTGAGAGGCAACAGAAAGTCAAAAGAGGATAACTAGAGCAAAGAGAAGTGGATTCGGTCAGATCTGGGCATAGACCGACTTAATAAGAGACAGGCCTTCCATGAGATAGCACAACGTGGAGAATGAATGGGCATAAGAAAGTGCAGAATGTACAATTTTAAAGTCCAGTTGTAAAGAGGAGAAGGAAAATTAGACAGTAATTGGCAAGGGGAAAGGGAAAGGAAGAGAGAAGGGAGAAAATGAGATAAAGGGAGAGAAACAAAAATATATTTAGAATGGGATGATCATTTTTATGAGTCATTCCATTTAATTTTCATATTAACTGCTATAAATACCTAACAATGTAGAATATTTTTTTCATTCTCATAAACCGAAGTACTAAACATCATTTTAGAGGACACGTAGCTGACAGAATTTGAAGAGCCAAGACTTGAATTCACGTCTTTTGATTCCAAAGCTGCACTATTTTTGAAGCATAAGGAAGAAAGGAACTAATAAAGGGAGGTGCTTTTTATTATTTTGCATATATATCATTTGGTTTCTAAATTGGAAATATTCTGTGCATCATTTCTAATTTTAACTATTATACATATGTTTTGAAGAAGTGGGAAAAATGTTTTCTAATATCTATTATTTGTTGCATTCATTTTAAGAAGAAATTAGTTGTGCTTTTCTTGTTGTTAATTGGAATATATTTTGGGGACTGGTAATGACCTTTTTCATTTCTGTTTATGCCATTTTATAAAGAAAGAATTATGCTTGAAATGGAGTCTAGCAGACATTGCTATAGATCCTGGCTGAATCTTTTGGTTCCAAAGGAAGAGGAAAGGGATAAATTTAGGCAGCACGTTGACTTGATCAGCTAAGAGATTCAACAGACTGGAGGAAGTGAGGAGGTGGGAGCTACAGACTTTTTCTTTAGAACGACTATTTTATTTTTTGATTGACAGCCAGAAATTATGATAAAAATTTGTGTGTGTGCAACCAGGAAAACATTAAAGCTGGACTCACATTCACCAAATTCATTGCAGCTTTGGTACCAGATAAGGTCCTGGGTTTCACAGATACTGAGCACCAAGGGTTACCTACGTATTTTGAGATATTCTCAAAAGTCAAAGAAACAATTGAAAAATGAAAGTGAGTCAGGGAAACATCTCCTCCTGGCTGCTTTACCAAGATGTTAGGAGTGTCATGGTGACAGCTTGAGGTAGTTGCTGAAATAATCAGAGAGAGCAAACCAAGTAACCAAGTTTTAGCAAGAAAGGAAAAGCTTATTTTATAGAGTTGGATACAAGCCAGGCCCCACTCATCCTACTGACCACAGGAATCACAAAGAGAGCAGTGCTTAGATTCCATACACACTTTTAGGGGTATCAGTGGCTCCTTAGAAACTTCCCAGGGTCCTGATCATCCTGTTCCCAGTACAAACCAAGTCAGTATGAGCATATCTGTCTGTCCATGTCAGAAAATCCCTGCAACTCTGTCTGGCTATATTTTAAGGAAACCCACCTGCAAGGTCTCGATTAGTCCCATCCCATAATAGCTCAGGTCAGTCTGACCCAAGCCAGTCCAAAGTACCCTAACCATATGCACCATGTCCCCTGCTCATGTCCAACCAAGTGCCAAACCTAACAGGATTGAATACAGCTCTGACTCCAGAGTGCTAAGCCCTGAGAGGAAAGGTAAATAATAAATAAATCCTCTCTTTTAAAAGAGGTTCACAAGAAACACTTCTGTGTAGAGCTTGACGCCTCTTTTGAGGCTGTATCACCATTAGCAAGCTTTTACATGAGTCTTCAGTTCAAATTACCACCATTTTTATTGTCTGAAGAACATTTGAGTAGAAATTTTAATTTAAAGTAGCCCTGACTTTAGTTATAGAAAATAATAATAACAACAACAAATAGAACTTTAAGACATTGAAAAACTAAACCTAAGGAAAGGATTATATACCAGATTTGCACAACGGAGAAGAGAAAGTCCTAAATCTAGTCTTCAATCACATATACACAGGCACACACAGTCTCACACACAGTCTTACACAGGCACATACACAATCACACACACAGTCGCACACAATCAAGCACAGTCACACACGGGCACAATCACACACAGTCACATATGGGCACACAGGGTCACACACAGGCACACACAGTCACACACGATCACACACTGGCACATACACAATCACACACACAGTCACACACAATCACACACAGTCACACACGGTCACACACAGTCACACATGGGCACACGCAGTCACACACAATCAAACACAGACACATACATGATCATACCACACACAGTCACACATGGGCACACACGGTCACAGACAGGCACACACAGTCACACACGATCACACACTGGCACCTACACAATCACACACACAGTCACACACAATCATGCAGTCACATACATGGGCACACACTGGCATACACGGGCACACATGGTCATACACACAGGAACACACAGGCATGCACACTTGCACACACTTCCTAGGAGAGAGCTGTTAATGTTAGGATTAACATTAACACCTGAAGCCATTTCCATAGGGAAAGCCGTTGCAGTGGGACCCCAGAAGCAGGCTGCAAAGGGATATTATACTGGGACTCAGTAGACATGAGCTGAGGTAGAGAGATGTCAGAGATACAACCTGCTAAGAGCCACCACTCTACTAATCAGCTTCCATCTGGGAGAATGTCACGTACGGAGAGTTTTCTCTGCCTGCTTTTCCTGAGTAAGAGACGGGTTCATACAAGATGACACCACTTAGTCTATGCTAACCTCTACACTCCCTTTCCTCCATCACCCACTGACCTCTTGGTCTCTCTCATGCACCAAAACCTTCTGCACTTGATTCATGGTTTTAGCCAGTCTCAATTTTCATTTTAAAATTCAGGAAAATGTAAAACCGTTCCGGCACCACACTTGCTGTCTACCCATCTTTCTGGGCCTCCCCTCTGTCGGCTTCAGTTACAGGCTCTGAAGCTGCAGGGTAGTCTTCACCATCATTGGGCATTTCTCCACCCTTGAAATCTCATTTGAAAATTTGCTTTTTGCGTACAAATTCTCACTCTTCCAGCTGCCTCACTCTGTTGCTTCCATTATTCATTAATTCTTCTTTAATGGTGATCTCAGTTCTTTTGAATCCACTTTTACAAACTCCTTTTGATATTCACATCTTTAATAACAGTCTGGATCGAATAATCCTTCTCCTATATTCCACATCCTCCAATTCTACCTCTGAAATATTTCAGGAACCTGCACTCTTCTCCCATCCCTATTATCACCACGCCAGTTTGAGCCAACATCACCCCTCACATAGATGACTTAATAATGTCCACACGGGTCTTCCTGACTCACCCTCCCACCTACCTCTTCTATGCACTGCAGCTAGACTGATCATTACACCAATCTGACCATGACTTTCCCCATTTTAAAACATGTTAATGACTTGTTGTCTCTGAGATAAACTATAAATTCCAAAACATCACATGCACGTTTTCCATGATCAGGCACCAGCTTCTCTCCTAAGCTTCTCTCCTAACCCTCTCCTCCTACCTCATTGCATATTGCAAACCGACTGGGTTACTTTGCATTCATGGAATTTTCCATGCCCTTTCCCTCCTCTAGACTTTGACACTAGCTGGCTTCTTCTCTGTATCCCTCCTCTTCTGACATTACTCCTGTCATCATCAGCATTCTCCAAGTATCATCTTAGCAATAGCGTCTCTCGGGAACCCTTCCTTACCTTCTGAGTTCTGAGTTATATCACAGCTTCTCTCATGTACTGTCCTTTCCCATCACAGTATTTACCACAATATCTCACAACGGTCTCTCCAATCGTGTGCATCTCTCACTGGACTAAGGTACATACGGGTAGGGATAGTGTCCCACAGGCTGGCACAGAACCTAGACCACACTAATGCTCAACTGAATGACTGCAAAGGAAGTCCCCACTCAGAGAGTCAAATGTAGAGAAATTAAGTTAAGTAGACATAACTCAAATCAGGATACTAATTAAGAAATTCGAGGTTTTCTATCAGATTATATACCTGGGGAATAAGAAACCTTATCTGCCATCCTAGAAGCTTATTGGGTATAGGCTCCTGGAGAAAAATTAATATTTCTAAAATTATTACAAAATATGTCTTTATATTACATTAAATAAGCACTTATAATCAGCAATTCTACACTTTTTTAATCCACACTAAGATTTGCGCATGCAATCTCCACACTAGGTGCTATAAATAATCTTCCTGATTTTAAATCAGCATATTTTCTGAAGGGTTTCCTTCTACTTTTATTTGCCTCAATGTAATAGAAAGTTACAGTCTTATACTAAATCTCTTATGACTTGCCTGACGTCCTTTAGCTTTCATCGGTATTTCTACATTTCTGGCAGATTCTCCATCTTCCGCACCGCACTGGGTTTGTAGAAATACAGTATATTCCACATACTTGTGTCCTTAAAACCTTAAATTTTCTCAGACCACAAATGTGTGAATTGACAGAGAACATCGATAATTCCCTACACAAGTCTCCTTCTCCTCTGAAAATGGAAGTGTCCGATTATGATAATTCTTTCTCCATCAGATGCCTGTAAAAGACAGACAAATTGAGGGGAGATAAAAGTTAGTGAGAAGTATGTAAGAATAAAAGAGGAAATACAAGCTGTTAAACTCTCCGAGGCTTTCCTGACTGCTGTCATTTTGATAATATAGTTCTTACAGACCGTTAGACCATCTCCGGCTCTTTCCAGCTGACAAGTCTGAAGTTCCTGCCGCTCTTAGTGTTGAATTATGAGTCTGTATGAAGAAGAGAACAGCCTTGTGGAAGGCCTTGTGTTTTCAAAGCCACAGGAAAGTTAGGAAGATCTATCCATATCATTTCCATTTCCAAACATGGAAAGATCATCACAACTAGGAGCGGGGATAAAATAGAAATTTCTAAATCCCTTTCCTAATGTTCTCAGATTCACTAGGGGACATTTGGAGGTTATTCCTCCTATTTTCATAAAGCAAAATTTTACATGGAATGAAATACACAATCTCTTTTCTTCCCTCTTTTAGGTTAGTTAACTATCAGCATGCCTTTTTTAAGTCTTTTGTATGTTTGGTTTTTTGGCTTTTAATAAACCTCTTTGATGATTTTGTTTTAGTAATTTGTATATAATTATTACAGTTATCTTTAAGTTATCACTGTCTACATAGAAAATATTTTCCCCATTTGGTCTAACATAGTGGAGCCTAACAGCTTAACTCTGTATACTCCCAGGCGATTGTTGTTATAGATTTCCAATCTGCTTACTTAATGAACACCACAGTATGATCTTATCTAATTTTTTTGATTGATTGCACAATATGCTAAATATAACTAACAACTGCATACTGTACATTTCAATATTGCTAAGAGTAAATTTCTAATATTCTCCCACACAAAGATTATTTGAGGTGATGGATATGTTAACTTAATATTAAATTTCTAATATTCTCCCACACAAAAATTATTTGAGGTGACGAGTAACTTAATTTATTCATACCATATTGTGTTAAAAAATCATAACAACACTTTGTAAATAAACATATACAATTATATTACAACATGTAATTTAAAAACTCAAATGCAATTGTCTTCTAAAGAAGGGAGAAAAAAAACCATATTCTTTTAACGTATCCACATATTTATCTTTTCTTCTGTCCTTGCTCCTTCCCGATGATCTGAGTTCTCCAGCCGTCATTTTTCTTCAACGTAAAGAAAATTCTTTAGCATTTCTTGTAGCGCAAGTCTGGCTGATGGTAAATTATTAGCTTTTATTGATTCATTTATCTTTCTTTTTGAAAGAAATTTCTTTCTGGGGATAGAATTGTGAGTTGAGAGAATTTTTTTTCCTCAATACTTTAAAGACATTGTTCCATTGTGTTCTGGACTCTACTGTTTTTGGTGAGAGGTCTGACTATTGTTTCCCTGTGTACAATGTCTCATCACCCCAACCCAACTCCCATACACACTTCTAACTGTTTTAAAAATTTCTTCTTCTTTTAGTTATTAGCAATTTGATTATGACATGTACAGTTAAGGTTTTATATGTATTAATCCTGCTAAAAATTTTTTTGAGATTTTTAAGCCTAAACTTTCAACCAAATTTGGAACATTATTTAAAAATTATTTTTTATTAAATCATAACTTTGTACATTGATGCATTTATGGGGTTCAGGGTACTGCTTCAATATACAATGTGAAATGCTTACATTGAACCAAGTAACACATCCATCACAATTATGCTCATTTCTTAATAGTTTTGATATGTAGCATGGTGTCATGCACATTAGGTGAGGTCCCCCCAAATACCCTTCTTCTTCCCATATCCTCCCTCCCCTCTTCTCTCTTTCCTCTTCTCTTCTACTTTCTGGACTATAGTTATGTTTTGCCATTCGTATGATTATATATGGATTTCATAGTAGTACTGAATACATTGGACATTTTTTTTTCCCATTCTTGAGATACTTTACTAAGAAGAATATGTTCCAGCTCCATCCAGGTAAACAGAAAAGATGTGAAGTCACCATCTTTTTTATGATTGCATAGTATTCCATGGTGTACATATACCATAATTTGTTAATCCATTCATGGGTCGACGGGCACTTGGGTTGTTTCCATGTCTTGGCTATTATGAATTGGGATGCAATAAATATTCTGGTACAACAGTCTTTGTTGTAAAATGATTTTTGTTCATCTGGGTATATACCCAGTAGAGGAATTACAGGATCAAACAGTAGGTCTACATTTAGTTCCTTGATTTTTCCCCAAACTTCTTTCTAAAAAGGTCATATTAGCTTGCATTCCCACCAGAAGGGTAGAAGGGTATCTCCACATCCATGCCAAAATCTGTAATCTTGGGATTTTGTGATGTGGGCTAATCTTATTGGAGTTAGATGATATCTCAAAGTGGTTTTGATTTGCATTTCTCTGATGATTAAGGATGATGAGTGTTTTTTCATGTGTTTGTAGGCCATGCACCTGTCTTCATCAGAGAAGTTTCTGTTCAAGTCTCTTGCCCACATAGAAATGGGGTTATTTATTCTTTTCTTATTGATTAGTTTGAGTTCTCTGTAGATTCTAGTTATCAGACC